>CM077198.1:3759461-3784461 GCA_039654625.1 Rhinogobio ventralis
GCAAGAACCAATGAGGTTAATTCTCATGTTACACATGTTAGTGTTAGGGTTAGGTTAGGTTAGGGTAGGGTTAGGGTTAGGCTTAGGGTTAGGTTAGGGTTAGGGTTAGGGTTAGGGTTAGGGTTAGGTTAGGTTAGTGTTAGGGTTAGGGTTAGGTTAGGGTTAGGGTTAGGGTTAGGATTAGAGTTATGTTAGGGTTAGGGTTAGGTTAGGGTTAGGGTTCTCATGTTACGCAGCACGTTTGAGCTTCTGCAAGAACCAATGAGGTTCATTCTCATGTTTAACATGTTAGTGTTAGGGTTAGGTTAGGTTAGGGTTAGGGTTAGGGTTAGGATTAGAGTTATGTTAGGGTTAGGGTTAGGTTAGGGTTAGGGTTCTCATGTTACACAGCACGTTTGAGCTTCTGCAAGAACCAATGAGGTTCATTCTCGTGTTACGCAGCACGTTTGAGCTTCTGCAAGAACCAATGAGGTTCATTTTCGTGTTACGCAGCACGTTTGAGCTTCTGCAAGAACCAATGAGTTTCATTCTCATGTTACACATGTTAGTGTTAGGGTTAGGTTAGGTTAGGGTTAGGGTTAGGGTTAGGGTTAGGGTTAGGTTAGGGTTAGGGTTAGGTTAGGGTTAGGTTAGGTTAGGTTAGGGTTAGGGTTAGGGTTAGGGTTAGGGTTAGGTTTAGGTTTAGGGTAGGGTTAGAGTTAGGGTTAGGTTTAGGGTTAGGGTTAGAGTGGGTTAGGGTTAGGGTTAGGGTAGGTTAGGGTTAAATCAGGGTTAGGGTTAGGGTTAGGGTTAGGGTTATGTTAGGGTTAGGGTTAGGGTTAGGGTTAGGTTAGGGTTAGGGTTAGGGTTAGGGTAGGTTTAGGTTTAGGGTTAGGGTTAGGGTTAGGGTTAGGGTTAGGGTTAGTGTTAGGGTTAGGGTTAGGGTTAGGGTTAGGGTTAGGTTAGGGTTAGAGTGGGTTAGGGTTAGGGTAGGTTTAGGTTTAGGTTTAGGGTTAGGGTAGGTTTAGGTTTAGGTTTAGGGTTAGGGTTAGGGTTAGGGTTAGGTTAGGTTAGGGTTAGGGTTAGGGTTAGGGTTAGGTTAGGTTAGCGTTAGGGTTGGGTTAGGTTAGGGTAGGGTTAGGGTTAGGGTTAGGGTAGGGTAAGGTAAGGTTAGGTTAGGGTTAGGGTTAGGGTTAGGGTTAGGGTTATGTTAGGGTTAGGGTTAGGGTTAAATTAGGGTTAGGGTTAGGGTTAGGGTTAGGGTTAGGGTTAGGGTTATGTTAGGGTTAGGGTTAGGGTTAGGATTAGATTAAGGTTAGGGTTAGGGTTAGGGTTAGGGTTAGGTTAGGGTTAGGGTTAGGGTTAGGGTTAGGGTTAGGGTAGGGTTAGGGTTAGGGTTAGGGTTATGTTAGGGTTATGTTAGGGTTAGGGTTAGGGTAGGGTTAGGGTTAGGGTTAGGGTTAGGTTAGGGTTAGGGTTAGGGTTAGGGTTAGGGTTAGGGTTAGGGTTAGATTAGGTTAGGGTAGGGTTTGGCTTAGGGTTAGGTTAGGGTTAGGGTTAGGGTTAGGGTTAGGTTAGGTTAGGTTAGGGTTAGGGTTAGGGTTAGGATTAGAGTTATGTTAGGGTTAGGGTTAGGTTAGGGTTAGGGTTCTCATGTTACACAGCACGTTTGAGCTTCTGCAAGAACCAATGAGGTTCATTCTCATGTTACACATGTTAGTGTTAGGGTTAGGTTAGGTTAGGGTTAGGGTTAGGGTTAGGTTAGGGTTAGGGTTAGGGTTAGGTTAGGGTTAGGTTAGGTTAGGTTAGGGTTAGGGTTAGGGTTAGGGTTAGGTTTAGGTTTAGGGTAGGGTTAGAGTTAGGGTTAGGTTTAGGGTTAGGGTTAGAGTGGGTTAGGGTTAGGGTTAGGGTTAGGGTAGGTTAGGGTTAAATCAGGGTTAGGGTTAGGGTTAGGGTTAGGGTTATGTTAGGGTTAGGGTTAGGGTTAGGGTTAGGTTAGGGTTAGAGTGGGTTAGGGTTAGGGTTAGGGTTAGGGTTAGGGTTAGGGTAGGTTTAGGTTTAGGTTTAGGTTTAGGGTTAGGGTTAGGGTTAGTGTTAGGGTTAGGGTTAGGGTTATGGTTAGGTTAGGGTTAGAGTGGGTTAGGGTTAGGGTAGGTTTAGGTTTAGGGTTAGGGTTAGGGTTAGGGTTAGGTTAGGTTAGGTAAGGGTTAGGGTGAGGGTTAGGGTTAGGTTAGGTTAGCGTTAGGGTTGGGTTAGGTTAGGGTAGGGTTAGGGTTAGGGTTAGGGTTAGGGTAGGGTAAGGTAAGGTTAGGTTAGGGTTAGGGTTAGGGTTATGTTAGGGTTAGGGTTAGGGTTAAATTAGGGTTAGGGTTAGGGTTAGGGTTAGGGTTAGGGTTATGTTAGGGTTAGGGTTAGGGTTAGGATTAGATTAAGGTTAGGGTTAGGGTTAGGGTTAGGGTTAGGGTTAGGGTTAGGTTAGGGTTAGGGTTAGGGTTAGGGTAGGGTTAGGGTTAGGGTTAGGGTTATGTTAGGGTTATGTTAGGGTTAGGGTTAGGGTAGGGTTAGGGTTAGGGTTAGGGTTAGGGTTAGGGTTAGGGTTAGGTTAGGGTTAGGGTTAGGGTTAGGTTAGGTTAGGTTAGGGTAGGGTTTGGCTTAGGGTTAGGTTAGGGTTAGGGTTAGGGTTAGGGTTAGGTTAGGTTAGGTTAGGTTAGGTTAGGGTTAGGGTTAGGGTTAGGATTAGAGTTATGTTAGGGTTAGGGTTAGGTTAGGGTTAGGGTTCTCATGTTACACAGCACGTTTGAGCTTCTGCAAGAACCAATGAGGTTCATTCTCGTGTTACGCAGCACGTTTGAGCTTCTGCAAGAACCAATGAGGTTCATTTTCGTGTTACGCAGCACGTTTGAGCTTCTGCAAGAACCAATGAGGTTCATTCTCATGTTACACATGTTAGTGTTAGGGTTAGGTTAGGTTAGGGTTAGGGTTAGGTTAGGGTTAGGGTTCTCATGTTACACAGCACGTTTGAGCTTCTGCAAGAACCAATGAGGTTCATTCTCGTGTTACGCAGCACGTTTGAGCTTCTGCAAGAACCAATGAGGTTCATTTTCGTGTTACGCAGCACGTTTGAGCTTCTGCAAGAACCAATGAGGTTCATTCTCATGTTACACATGTTAGTGTTAGGGTTAGGTTAGGTTAGGTTAGGGTTAGGGTTCTCATGTTACACAGCACGTTTGAGCTTCTGCAAGAACCAATGAGGTTCATTCTCGTGTTACGCAGCACGTTTGAGCTTCTGCAAGAACCAATGAGGTTCATTTTCGTGTTACGCAGCACGTTTGAGCTTCTGCAAGAACCAATGAGGTTCATTCTCATGTTACACATGTTAGTGTTAGGGTTAGGTTAGGTTAGGGTTAGGGTTAGGGTTAGGGTTAGGGTTAGGGTTAGGTTAGGGTTAGGGTTAGGGTTAGGGTTAGGTTAGGGTTAGGTTAGGTTAGGTTAGGTTAGGTTAGGGTTAGGGTTAGGGTTAGGGTTAGGTTTAGGGTTAGGTTAGGATTAGGGTTAGGTTAGGATTAGGGTTAGGGTTAGGTTAGCGTTAGGGTTAGGGTTAGGGTTAGGGTTAGGGTTAGGTTAGGGTAGGGTAGGGTTAGGGTTAGGGTTAGGTTAGGGTTAGGTTTGGGTTAGGTTAGGTTAGGTTAGGTTAGGTTAGGTTAGGGTTAGGGTTAGGGTTAGTGTTAGGGTTAGGGTTAGGTTTGGGTTAGGTTAGGTTAGGGTTAGGGTTAGGTTAGGGTCAGGTTAGTGTTAGGTTAGTGTTAGGTTAGGGTTAGGGTTAGGGTTAGGGTTATGTTAGGGTTAGGGTTAGGGTTAGGGTTAGGGTTAGGATTAGGTTAGGGTTAGAGTGGGTTAGGGTTAGGGTTAGGGCTAGGGTTAGAGTAGGTTTAGGGTTAGTGTTAGGGTTAGGGTTAGGATTAGGGTTAGGGTTAGGTTAGGGTTAGGGTTAGGGTTAGAGTGGGTTAGGGTTAGGGTTAGGGTTAGGGTAGGTTTAGGGTTAGGGTTAGGGTTAGGTTAGGTTAGGTTAGGGTTAGGGTTAGGGTTAGGGTTAGGGTTAGGGTTAGGTTAGGTTAGCGTTAGGGTTGGGTTAGGTTAGGTTAGGGTAGGGTTAGGGTTAGGGTTAGGGTTAGGGTAGGTTAAGGTAAGGTAAGGTAAGGTTAGGTTAGGGTTAGGGTTAGGGTTAGGGTTAGGGTTAAATTAGGGTTAGGGTTAGGGTTATGTTAGGGTTAGGGTTAGGGTTAAATTAGGGTTAGGGTTAGGGTTAGGGTTAGGGTTAGGGTTAGGGTTAGGGTTATGTTAGGGTTAGGGTTAGGGTTAGGGTTAGGATTAGATTAAGGTTAGGGTTAGGGTTAGGGTTAGGGTTAGGTTAGGTTAGGTTAGGGTTAGGGTTAGGGTAGGGTTATGGTTAGGGTTAGGGTTAGGGTTAGGGTTAGGGTTAGGGTTAGGGTTATGTTAGGGTTATGTTAGGGTTAGGGTTAGGGTTAGGGTAGGGTTAGGGTTAGGGTTAGGGTAAGGGTTAGGTTAGGGTTAGGGTTAGGGTTAGGGTTAGGGTTAGGGTTAGATTAGGTTAGGTTAGGTTAGGGTAGGGTTAGGGTTAGGCTTAGGGTTAGGTTAGGGTTAGGGTTAGGGTTAGGGTTAGGTTAGGTTAGGTTAGGTTAGTGTTAGGGTTAGGGTTAGGGTTAGGTTAGGGTTAGGGTTAGGATTAGAGTTATGTTAGGGTTAGGGTTAGGTTAGGGTTAGGGTTCTCATGTTACACAGCACGTTTGAGCTTCTGCAAGAACCAATGAGGTTCATTCTCGTGTCACGCAGCACGTTTGAGCTTCTGCAAGAACCAATGAGGTTCATTCTCATGTTACACATGTTAGTGTTAGGGTTAGGTTAGGTTAGGGTAGGGTTAGGGTTAGGCTTAGGGTTAGGGTTAGGGTTAGGGTTAGGGTTAGGGTTAGGTTAGGTTAGTGTTAGGGTTAGGGTTAGGGTTAGGTTAGGGTTAGGGTTAGGGTTAGGATTAGAGTTATGTTAGGGTTAGGGTTAGGTTAGGGTTAGGGTTCTCATGTTACACAGCACGTTTGAGCTTCTGCAAGAACCAATGAGGTTCATTCTCGTGTTACGCAGCACGTTTGAGCTTCTGCAAGAACCAATGAGGTTCATTCTCATGTTTAACATGTTAGTGTTAGGGTTAGGTTAGGTTAGGGTTAGGGTTAGGGTTAGGATTAGAGTTATGTTAGGGTTAGGGTTAGGTTAGGGTTAGGGTTCTCATGTTACACAGCACGTTTGAGCTTCTGCAAGAACCAATGAGGTTCATTCTCGTGTTACGCAGCACGTTTGAGCTTCTGCAAGAACCAATGAGGTTCATTTTCGTGTTACGCAGCACGTTTGAGCTTCTGCAAGAACCAATGAGGTTCATTCTCATGTTACACATGTTAGTGTTAGGGTTAGGTTAGGTTAGGGTTAGGGTTAGGGTTAGGGTTAGGGTTAGGTTAGGGTTAGGGTTAGGGTTAGGGTTAGGTTAGGGTTAGGTTAGGTTAGGTTAGGGTTAGGGTTAGGGTTAGGGTTAGGGTTAGGGTTAGGTTTAGGTTTAGGGTAGGGTTAGAGTTAGGGTTAGGTTTAGGGTTAGGGTTAGAGTGGGTTAGGGTTAGGGTTAGGGTAGGTTAGGGTTAAATCAGGGTTAGGGTTAGGGTTAGGGTTAGAGTGGGTTAGGGTTAGGGTTAGGGTTAGGGTAGGTTTAGGTTTAGGTTTAGGTTTAGGGTTAGGGTTAGGGTTAGTGTTAGGGTTAGGGTTAGGGTTAGGGTTAGGTTAGGGTTAGAGTGGGTTAGGGTTAGGGTAGGTTTAGGTTTAGGGTTAGGGTTAGGGTTAGGGTTAGGTTAGGTTAGGGTTAGGGTTAGGGTTAGGGTTAGGGTTAGGGTTAGGTTAGGTTAGGTTAGCGTTAGGGTTGGGTTAGGTTAGGGTAGGGTTAGGGTTAGGGTTAGGGTAGGGTAAGGTAAGGTTAGGTTAGGGTTAGGGTTAGGGTTAGGGTTAGGGTTATGTTAGGGTTAGGGTTAGGGTTAAATTAGGGTTAGGGTTAGGGTTAGGTTAGGTTAGGTTAGGTTAGGGTTAGGGTTAGGTTAGGGTTAGGGTTCTCATGTTACACAGCACGTTTGAGCTTCTGCAAGAACCAATGAGGTTCATTCTCGTGTTACGCAGCACGTTTGAGCTTCTGCAAGAACCAATGAGGTTCATTTTCGTGTTACGCAGCACGTTTGAGCTTCTGCAAGAACCAATGAGGTTCATTCTCATGTTACACATGTTAGTGTTAGGGTTAGGTTAGGTTAGGTTAGGGTTAGGGTTCTCATGTTACACAGCACGTTTGAGCTTCTGCAAGAACCAATGAGGTTCATTCTCGTGTTACGCAGCACGTTTGAGCTTCTGCAAGAACCAATGAGGTTCATTTTCGTGTTACGCAGCACGTTTGAGCTTCTGCAAGAACCAATGAGGTTCATTCTCATGTTACACATGTTAGTGTTAGGGTTAGGTTAGGTTAGGGTTAGGGTTAGGGTTAGGGTTAGGGTTAGGTAGGGTTAGGTTAGGTTAGGTTAGGTTAGGTTAGGGTTAGGGTTAGGGTTAGGGTTAGGTTTAGGGTTAGGTTAGGATTAGGGTTAGGTTAGGATTAGGGTTAGGGTTAGGTTAGCGTTAGGGTTAGGGTTAGGGTTAGGGTTAGGTTAGGGTAGGGTAGGGTTAGGGTTAGGGTTAGGTTAGGGTTAGGTTTGGGTTAGGTTAGGTTAGGTTAGGTTAGGGTTAGGGTTAGGGTTAGTGTTAGGGTTAGGGTTAGGTTTGGGTTAGGTTAGGTTAGGGTTAGGGTTAGGTTAGGGTCAGGTTAGTGTTAGGTTAGGGTTAGGGTTAGGGTTAGGGTTAGGGTTAGGGTTAGGGTTATGTTAGGGTTAGGGTTAGGGTTAGGGTTAGGTTAGGGTTAGAGTGGGTTAGGGTTAGGGTTAGGGTTAGGGCTAGGGTTAGGGTAGGTTTAGGGTTAGTGTTAGGGTTAGGGTTAGGATTAGGGTTAGGGTTAGGTTAGGGTTAGGGTTAGAGTGGGTTAGGGTTAGGGTTAGGGTTAGGGTAGGTTTAGGGTTAGGGTTAGGGTTAGGTTAGGTTAGGTTAGGGTTAGGGTTAGGGTTAGGGTTAGGGTTAGGGTTAGGTTAGGTTAGCGTTAGGGTTGGGTTAGGTTAGGTTAGGGTTAAATCAGGGTTAGGGTTAGGGTTAGGGTTAGAGTGGGTTAGGGTTAGGGTTAGGGTTAGGGTAGGTTTAGGTTTAGGTTTAGGTTTAGGGTTAGGGTTAGGGTTAGTGTTAGTGTTAGGGTTAGGGTTAGGGTTAGGTTAGGGTTAGAGTGGGTTAGGGTTAGGGTAGGTTTAGGTTTAGGGTTAAGGTTAGGGTTAGGGTTAGGTTAGGTTAGGGTTAGGGTTAGGGTTAGGGTTAGGGTTAGGTTAGGTTAGGTTAGCGTTAGGGTTGGGTTAGGTTAGGGTAGGGTTAGGGTTAGGGTTAGGGTAGGGTAAGGTAAGGTTAGGTTAGGGTTAGGGTTAGGGTTAGGGTTAGGGTTATGTTAGGGTTAGGGTTAGGGTTAAATTAGGGTTAGGGTTAGGTTAGGTTAGGGTTAGGGTTAGGTTAGGGTTAGGGTTCTCATGTTACACAGCACGTTTGAGCTTCTGCAAGAACCAATGAGGTTCATTCTCGTGTTACGCAGCACGTTTGAGCTTCTGCAAGAACCAATGAGGTTCATTTTCGTGTTACGCAGCACGTTTGAGCTTCTGCAAGAACCAATGAGGTTCATTCTCATGTTACACATGTTAGTGTTAGGGTTAGGTTAGGTTAGGTTAGGGTTAGGGTTCTCATGTTACACAGCACGTTTGAGCTTCTGCAAGAACCAATGAGGTTCATTCTCATGTTACACATGTTAGTGTTAGGGTTAGGTTAGGTTAGGGTTAGGGTTAGGGTTAGGGTTAGGGTTAGGTAGGGTTAGGTTAGGTTAGGTTAGGTTAGGTTAGGGTTAGGGTTAGGGTTAGGGTTAGGTTTAGGGTTAGGTTAGGATTAGGGTTAGGTTAGGATTAGGGTTAGGGTTAGGTTAGCGTTAGGGTTAGGGTTAGGGTTAGGGTTAGGTTAGGGTAGGGTAGGGTTAGGGTTAGGGTTAGGTTAGGGTTAGGTTTGGGTTAGGTTAGGTTAGGTTAGGTTAGGGTTAGGGTTAGGGTTAGTGTTAGGGTTAGGGTTAGGTTTGGGTTAGGTTAGGTTAGGGTTAGGGTTAGGTTAGGGTCAGGTTAGTGTTAGGTTAGGGTTAGGGTTAGGGTTAGGGTTAGGGTTAGGGTTAGGGTTATGTTAGGGTTAGGGTTAGGGTTAGGGTTAGGTTAGGGTTAGAGTGGGTTAGGGTTAGGGTTAGGGCTAGGGTTAGGGTAGGTTTAGGGTTAGTGTTAGGGTTAGGGTTAGGATTAGGGTTAGGGTTAGGTTAGGGTTAGGGTTAGAGTGGGTTAGGGTTAGGGTTAGGGTTAGGGTAGGTTTAGGGTTAGGGTTAGGGTTAGGTTAGGTTAGGTTAGGGTTAGGGTTAGGGTTAGGGTTAGGGTTAGGGTTAGGTTAGGTTAGCGTTAGGGTTGGGTTAGGTTAGGTTAGGGTAGGGTTAGGGTTAGGGTTAGGGTTAGGGTAGGGTAAGGTAAGGTAAGGTTAGGTTAGGTTAGGGTTAGGGTTAGGGTTAGGGTTAGGGTTAAATTAGGGTTAGGGTTAGGGTTATGTTAGGGTTAGGGTTAGGGTTAAATTAGGGTTAGGGTTAGGGTTAGGGTTAGGGTTATGTTAGGGTTAGGGTTAGGGTTAGGGTTAGGGTTAGGGTTAGGATTAGATTAAGGTTAGGGTTAGGGTTAGGGTTAGGGTTAGGTTAGGTTAGGGTTAGGGTTAGGGTAGGGTTATGGTTAGGGTTAGGGTTAGGGTTAGGGTTAGGGTTATGTTAGGGTTATGTTAGGGTTAGGGTTAGGGTTAGGGTAGGGTTAGGGTTAGGGTTAGGGTAAGGGTTAGGTTAGGGTTAGGGTTAGGGTTAGGGTTAGGGTTAGGGTTAGATTAGGTTAGGTTAGGTTAGGTTAGGTTAGGGTAGGGTTAGGGTTAGGCTTAGGGTTAGGTTAGGGTTAGGGTTAGGGTTAGGGTTAGGTTAGGTTAGTGTTAGGGTTAGGGTTAGGGTTAGGTTAGGGTTAGGGTTAGGGTTAGGATTAGAGTTATGTTAGGGTTAGGGTTAGGTTAGGGTTAGGGTTCTCATGTTACACAGCACGTTTGAGCTTCTGCAAGAACCAATGAGGTTCATTCTCGTGTCACGCAGCACGTTTGAGCTTCTGCAAGAACCAATGAGGTTAATTCTCATGTTACACATGTTAGTGTTAGGGTTAGGTTAGGTTAGGGTAGGGTTAGGGTTAGGCTTAGGGTTAGGTTAGGGTTACGGTTAGGGTTAGGGTTAGGGTTAGGGTTAGGTTAGGTTAGGTTAGTGTTAGGGTTAGGGTTAGGGTTAGGTTAGGGTTAGGGTTAGGATTAGGATTAGAGTTATGTTAGGGTTAGGGTTAGGTTAGGGTTAGGGTTCTCATGTTACACAGCACGTTTGAGCTTCTGCAAGAACCAATGAGGTTCATTCTCGTGTTACGCAGCACGTTTGAGCTTCTGCAAGAACCAATGAGGTTCATTCTCATGTTTAACATGTTAGTGTTAGGGTTAGGTTAGGTTAGGGTTAGGGTTAGGGTTAGGATTAGAGTTATGTTAGGGTTAGGGTTAGGTTAGGGTTAGGGTTCTCATGTTACACAGCACGTTTGAGCTTCTGCAAGAACCAATGAGGTTCATTCTCGTGTTACGCAGCACGTTTGAGCTTCTGCAAGAACCAATGAGGTTCATTTTCGTGTTACGCAGCACGTTTGAGCTTCTGCAAGAACCAATGAGGTTCATTCTCATGTTACACATGTTAGTGTTAGGGTTAGGTTAGGGTTAGGGTTAGGGTTAGGGTTAGGGTTAGGTTAGGGTTAGGGTTAGGGTTAGGTTAGGGTTAGGTTAGGTTAGTTTAGGGTTAGGGTTAGGGTTAGGGTTAGGGTTAGGTTTAGGTTTAGGGTAGGGTTAGAGTTAGGGTTAGGTTTAGGGTTAGGGTTAGAGTGGGTTAGGGTTAGGGTTAGGGTAGGTTAGGGTTAAATCAGGGTTAGGGTTAGGGTTAGGGTTAGGGTTATGTTAGGGTTAGGGTTAGGGTTAGGGTTAGGTTAGGGTTAGAGTGGGTTAGGGTTAGGGTTAGGGTAGGTTTAGGTTTAGGTTTAGGTTTAGGTTTAGGGTTAGGGTTAGGGTTAGTGTTAGGGTTAGGGTTAGGGTTAGGGTTAGGGTTAGGTTAGGGTTAGAGTGGGTTAGGGTTAGGGTAGGTTTAGGTTTAGGGTTAGGGTTAGGGTTAGGGTTAGGGTTAGGTTAGGTTAGGGTTAGGGTTAGGGTTAGGGTTAGGTTAGGTTAGCGTTAGGGTTGGGTTAGGTTAGGGTAGGGTTAGGGTTAGGGTTAGGGTAGGGTAAGGTAAGGTTAGGTTAGGGTTAGGGTTAGGGTTAGGGTTAGGGTTATGTTAGGGTTAGGGTTAGGGTTAAATTAGGGTTAGGGTTAGGGTTAGGGTTAGGGTTAGGGTTATGTTAGGGATAGGGTTAGGGTTAGGGTTAGGGTTAGGATTAGATTAAGGTTAGGGTTAGGGTTAGGGTTAGGGTTAGGGTTAGGGTTAGGTTAGGGTTAGGGTTAGGGTTAGGGTTAGGGTAGGGTAGGGTTAGGGTTAGGGTTAGGGTTATGTTAGGGTTATGTTAGGGTTAGGGTTAGGGTAGGGTTAGGGTTAGGGTTAGGGTTAGGGTTAGGGTTAGGTTAGGGTTAGGGTTAGGGTTAGGGTTAGGTTAGGTTAGGGTAGGGTTTGGCTTAGGGTTAGGTTAGGGTTAGGGTTAGGGTTAGGGTTAGGATTAGAGTTATGTTAGGGTTAGGGTTAGGTTAGGGTTAGGGTTCTCATGTTACACAGCACGTTTGAGCTTCTGCAAGAACCAATGAGGTTCATTCTCGTGTTACGCAGCACGTTTGAGCTTCTGCAAGAACCAATGAGGTTCATTTTCGTGTTACGCAGCACGTTTGAGCTTCTGCAAGAACCAATGAGGTTCATTCTCATGTTACACATGTTAGTGTTAGGGTTAGGTTAGGTTAGGGTTAGGGTTAGGGTTAGGTTAGGGTTAGGTTTGGTTAGGTTAGGGTTAGGGTTAGGGTTAGGGTTAGGGTTAGGTTTAGGTTTAGGGTAGGGTTAGAGTTAGGGTTAGGTTTAGGGTTAGGGTTAGAGTGGGTTAGGGTTAGGGTTAGGGTTAGGGTAGGTTAGGGTTAAATCAGGGTTAGGGTTAGGGTTAGGGTTAGGGTTATGTTAGGGTTATGTTAGGGTTAGGGTTAGGGTTAGGGTAGGGTTAGGGTTAGGGTTAGGGTAAGGGTTAGGTTAGGGTTAGGGTTAGGGTTAGGGTTAGGGTTAGGGTTAGATTAGGTTAGGTTAGGTTAGGGTAGGGTTAGGGTTAGGCTTAGGGTTAGGTTAGGGTTAGGGTTAGGGTTAGGGTTAGGTTAGGTTAGGTTAGTGTTAGGGTTAGGGTTAGGGTTAGGTTAGGGTTAGGGTTAGGATTAGAGTTATGTTAGGGTTAGGGTTAGGTTAGGGTTAGGGTTCTCATGTTACACAGCACGTTTGAGCTTCTGCAAGAACCAATGAGGTTCATTCTCGTGTCACGCAGCACGTTTGAGCTTCTGCAAGAACCAATGAGGTTCATTCTCATGTTACACATGTTAGTGTTAGGGTTAGGTTAGGTTAGGGTAGGGTTAGGGTTAGGCTTAGGGTTAGGGTTAGGGTTAGGGTTAGGGTTAGGGTTAGGTTAGGTTAGTGTTAGGGTTAGGGTTAGGGTTAGGTTAGGGTTAGGGTTAGGGTTAGGATTAGAGTTATGTTAGGGTTAGGGTTAGGTTAGGGTTAGGGTTCTCATGTTACACAGCACGTTTGAGCTTCTGCAAGAACCAATGAGGTTCATTCTCGTGTTACGCAGCACGTTTGAGCTTCTGCAAGAACCAATGAGGTTCATTCTCATGTTTAACATGTTAGTGTTAGGGTTAGGTTAGGTTAGGGTTAGGGTTAGGGTTAGGATTAGAGTTATGTTAGGGTTAGGGTTAGGTTAGGGTTAGTGTTCTCATGTTACACAGCACGTTTGAGCTTCTGCAAGAACCAATGAGGTTCATTCTCGTGTTACGCAGCACGTTTGAGCTTCTGCAAGAACCAATGAGGTTCATTTTCGTGTTACGCAGCACGTTTGAGCTTCTGCAAGAACCAATGAGGTTCATTCTCATGTTACACATGTTAGTGTTAGGGTTAGGTTAGGTTAGGGTTAGGGTTAGGGTTAGGGTTAGGGTTAGGTTAGGGTTAGGGTTAGGGTTAGGGTTAGGTTAGGGTTAGGGTTAGGTTAGGTTAGGGTTAGGGTTAGGGTTAGGGTTAGGGTTAGGGTTAGCTTTAGGTTTAGGGTAGGGTTAGAGTTAGGGTTAGGTTTAGGGTTAGGGTTAGAGTGGGTTAGGGTTAGGGTTAGGGTAGGTTAGGGTTAAATCAGGGTTAGGGTTAGGGTTAGGGTTAGAGTGGGTTAGGGTTAGGGTTAGGGTTAGGGTAGGTTTAGGTTTAGGTTTAGGTTTAGGTTTAGGGTTAGGGTTAGGGTTAGTGTTAGGGTTAGGGTTAGGGTTAGGGTTAGGTTAGGGTTAGAGTGGGTTAGGGTAGGTTTAGGTTTAGGGTTAGGGTTAGGGTTAGGGTTAGGTTAGGTTAGGGTTAGGGTTAGGGTTAGGGTTAGGGTTAGGTTAGGTTAGGTTAGCGTTAGGGTTGGGTTAGGTTAGGGTAGGGTTAGGGTTAGGGTTAGGGTAGGGTAAGGTAAGGTTAGGTTAGGGTTAGGGTTAGGGTTAGGGTTAGGGTTATGTTAGGGTTAGGGTTAGGGTTAAATTAGGGTTAGGGTTAGGGTTAGGTTAGGTTAGGTTAGGTTAGGGTTAGGGTTAGGTTAGGGTTAGGGTTCTCATGTTACACAGCACGTTTGAGCTTCTGCAAGAACCAATGAGGTTCATTCTCGTGTTACGCAGCACGTTTGAGCTTCTGCAAGAACCAATGAGGTTCATTTTCGTGTTACGCAGCACGTTTGAGCTTCTGCAAGAACCAATGAGGTTCATTCTCATGTTACACATGTTAGTGTTAGGGTTAGGTTAGGTTAGGTTAGGGTTAGGGTTCTCATGTTACACAGCACGTTTGAGCTTCTGCAAGAACCAATGAGGTTCATTCTCGTGTTACGCAGCACGTTTGAGCTTCTGCAAGAACCAATGAGGTTCATTTTCGTGTTACGCAGCACGTTTGAGCTTCTGCAAGAACCAATGAGGTTCATTCTCATGTTACACATGTTAGTGTTAGGGTTAGGTTAGGTTAGGGTTAGGGTTAGGGTTAGGGTTAGGGTTAGGTAGGGTTAGGTTAGGTTAGGTTAGGTTAGGTTAGGGTTAGGGTTAGGGTTAGGGTTAGGGTTAGGTTTAGGGTTAGGTTAGGATTAGGGTTAGGTTAGGATTAGGGTTAGGGTTAGGTTAGCGTTAGGGTTAGGGTTAGGGTTAGGGTTAGGTTAGGTTAGGGTAGGGTAGGGTTAGGGTTAGGGTTAGGTTAGGGTTAGGTTTGGGTTAGGTTAGGTTAGGTTAGGTTAGGGTTAGGGTTAGGGTTAGTGTTAGGGTTAGGGTTAGGTTTGGGTTAGGTTAGGTTAGGGTTAGGGTTAGGTTAGGGTCAGGTTAGTGTTAGGTTAGGGTTAGGGTTAGGGTTAGGGTTAGGGTTAGGGTTATGTTAGGGTTAGGGTTAGGGTTAGGGTTAGGGTTAGGTTAGGGTTAGAGTGGGTTAGGGTTAGGGTTAGGGCTAGGGTTAGGGTAGGTTTAGGGTTAGTGTTAGGGTTAGGGTTAGGATTAGGGTTAGGGTTAGGTTAGGGTTAGGGTTAGAGTGGGTTAGGGTTAGGGTTAGGGTTAGGGTAGGTTTAGGGTTAGGGTTAGGGTTAGGTTAGGTTAGGTTAGGGTTAGGGTTAGGGTTAGGGTTAGGGTTAGGGTTAGGTTAGGTTAGCGTTAGGGTTGGGTTAGGTTAGGTTAGGGTAGGGTTAGGGTTAGGGTTAGGGTTAGGGTAGGGTAAGGTAAGGTAAGGTTAGGTTAGGTTAGGGTTAGGGTTAGGGTTAGGGTTAGGGTTAGGGTTAAATTAGGGTTAGGGTTAGGGTTATGTTAGGGTTAGGGTTAGGGTTAAATTAGGGTTAGGGTTAGGGTTAGGGTTAGGGTTATGTTAGGGTTAGGGTTAGGGTTAGGGTTAGGGTTAGGGTTAGGATTAGATTAAGGTTAGGGTTAGGGTTAGGGTTAGGGTTAGGTTAGGTTAGGGTTAGGGTTAGGGTAGGGTTATGGTTAGGGTTAGGGTTAGGGTTAGGGTTAGGGTTATGTTAGGGTTATGTTAGGGTTAGGGTTAGGGTTAGGGTAGGGTTAGGGTTAGGGTTAGGGTAAGGGTTAGGTTAGGGTTAGGGTTAGGGTTAGGGTTAGGGTTAGGGTTAGATTAGGTTAGGTTAGGTTAGGTTAGGTTAGGGTAGGGTTAGGGTTAGGCTTAGGGTTAGGTTAGGGTTAGGGTTAGGGTTAGGGTTAGGTTAGGTTAGTGTTAGGGTTAGGGTTAGGGTTAGGTTAGGGTTAGGGTTAGGGTTAGGGTTAGGATTAGAGTTATGTTAGGGTTAGGGTTAGGTTAGGGTTAGGGTTCTCATGTTACACAGCACGTTTGAGCTTCTGCAAGAACCAATGAGGTTCATTCTCGTGTCACGCAGCACGTTTGAGCTTCTGCAAGAACCAATGAGGTTAATTCTCATGTTACACATGTTAGTGTTAGGGTTAGGTTAGGTTAGGGTAGGGTTAGGGTTAGGCTTAGGGTTAGGTTAGGGTTAGGGTTAGGGTTAGGGTTAGGGTTAGGGTTAGGTTAGGTTAGGTTAGGTTAGTGTTAGGGTTAGGGTTAGGGTTAGGTTAGGGTTAGGGTTAGGATTAGGATTAGAGTTATGTTAGGGTTAGGGTTAGGTTAGGGTTAGGGTTCTCATGTTACACAGCACGTTTGAGCTTCTGCAAGAACCAATGAGGTTCATTCTCGTGTTACGCAGCACGTTTGAGCTTCTGCAAGAACCAATGAGGTTCATTCTCATGTTTAACATGTTAGTGTTAGGGTTAGGTTAGGTTAGGGTTAGGGTTAGGGTTAGGATTAGAGTTATGTTAGGGTTAGGGTTAGGTTAGGGTTAGGGTTCTCATGTTACACAGCACGTTTGAGCTTCTGCAAGAACCAATGAGGTTCATTCTCGTGTTACGCAGCACGTTTGAGCTTCTGCAAGAACCAATGAGGTTCATTTTCGTGTTACGCAGCACGTTTGAGCTTCTGCAAGAACCAATGAGGTTCATTCTCATGTTACACATGTTAGTGTTAGGGTTAGGTTAGGGTTAGGGTTAGGGTTAGGGTTAGGGTTAGGTTAGGGTTAGGGTTAGGGTTAGGTTAGGGTTAGGTTAGGTTAGTTTAGGGTTAGGGTTAGGGTTAGGGTTAGGGTTAGGTTTAGGTTTAGGGTAGGGTTAGAGTTAGGGTTAGGTTTAGGGTTAGGGTTAGAGTGGGTTAGGGTTAGGGTTAGGGTAGGTTAGGGTTAAATCAGGGTTAGGGTTAGGGTTAGGGTTAGGGTTATGTTAGGGTTAGGGTTAGGGTTAGGGTTAGGTTAGGGTTAGAGTGGGTTAGGGTTAGGGTTAGGGTAGGTTTAGGTTTAGGTTTAGGTTTAGGTTTAGGGTTAGGGTTAGGGTTAGTGTTAGGGTTAGGGTTAGGGTTAGGGTTAGGGTTAGGGTTAGGTTAGGGTTAGAGTGGGTTAGGGTTAGGGTAGGTTTAGGTTTAGGGTTAGGGTTAGGGTTAGGGTTAGGGTTAGGTTAGGTTAGGGTTAGGGTTAGGGTTAGGGTTAGGTTAGGTTAGCGTTAGGGTTGGGTTAGGTTAGGGTAGGGTTAGGGTTAGGGTTAGGGTAGGGTAAGGTAAGGTTAGGTTAGGGTTAGGGTTAGGGTTAGGGTTAGGGTTATGTTAGGGTTAGGGTTAGGGTTAAATTAGGGTTAGGGTTAGGGTTAGGGTTAGGGTTAGGGTTATGTTAGGGTTAGGGTTAGGGTTAGGGTTAGGGTTAGGATTAGATTAAGGTTAGGGTTAGGGTTAGGGTTAGGGTTAGGGTTAGGGTTAGGTTAGGGTTAGGGTTAGGGTTAGGGTTAGGGTAGGGTAGGGTTAGGGTTAGGGTTAGGGTTATGTTAGGGTTATGTTAGGGTTAGGGTTAGGGTAGGGTTAGGGTTAGGGTTAGGGTTAGGGTTAGGTTAGGGTTAGGGTTAGGGTTAGGGTTAGGGTTAGGTTAGGTTAGGGTAGGGTTTGGCTTAGGGTTAGGTTAGGGTTAGGGTTAGGGTTAGGGTTAGGATTAGAGTTATGTTAGGGTTAGGGTTAGGTTAGGGTTAGGGTTCTCATGTTACACAGCACGTTTGAGCTTCTGCAAGAACCAATGAGGTTCATTCTCGTGTTACGCAGCACGTTTGAGCTTCTGCAAGAACCAATGAGGTTCATTTTCGTGTTACGCAGCACGTTTGAGCTTCTGCAAGAACCAATGAGGTTCATTCTCATGTTACACATGTTAGTGTTAGGGTTAGGTTAGGTTAGGGTTAGGGTTAGGGTTAGGTTAGGGTTAGGTTTGGTTAGGTTAGGGTTAGGGTTAGGGTTAGGGTTAGGTTTAGGTTTAGGGTAGGGTTAGAGTTAGGGTTAGGTTTAGGGTTAGGGTTAGAGTGGGTTAGGGTTAGGGTTAGGGTTAGGGTAGGTTAGGGTTAAATCAGGGTTAGGGTTAGGGTTAGGGTTAGGGTTATGTTAGGGTTAGGGTTAGGGTTAGGGTTAGGTTAGGGTTAGAGTGGGTTAGGGTTAGGGTTAGGGTTAGGGTTAGGGTAGGTTTAGGGTTAGGGTTAGGGTTAGGTTAGGTTAGGTTAGGGTTAGGGTTAGGGTTAGGGTTAGGTTAGGTTAGCGTTAGGGTTGGGTTAGGTTAGGTTAGGGTAGGGTTAGGGTTAGGGTTAGGGTTAGGGTTAGGGTTAGGGTAGGGTAAGGTAAGGTAAGGTTAGGTTAGGGTTAGGGTTAGGGTTAGGGTTAAATTAGGGTTAGGGTTAGGGTTATGTTAGGGTTAGGGTTAGGGTTAAATTAGGGTTAGGGTTAGGGTTATGTTAGGGTTAGGGTTAGGGTTAGGGTTAGGGTTAGGGTTAGGATTAGATTAAGGTTAGGGTTAGGGTTAGGGTTAGGGTTAGGTTAGGTTAGGGTTAGGGTTAGGGTAGGGTTATGGTTAGGGTTAGGGTTATGTTAGGGTTATGTTAGGGTTAGGGTTAGGGTTAGGGTAGGGTTAGGGTTAGGGTTAGGGTAAGGGTTAGGGTTAGGGTTAGGGTTAGGGTTAGGGTTAGGGTTAGGGTTAGATTAGGTTAGGTTAGGTTAGGGTAGGGTTAGGGTTAGGCTTAGGGTTAGGGTTAGGTTAGGGTTAGGGTTAGGGTTAGGGTTAGGGTTAGGGTTAGGTTAGGTTAGGTTAGTGTTAGGGTTAGGGTTAGGGTTAGGTTAGGGTTAGGGTTAGGATTAGAGTTATGTTAGGGTTAGGGTTAGGTTAGGGTTAGGGTTCTCATGTTACACAGCACGTTTGAGCTTCTGCAAGAACCAATGAGGTTCATTCTCGTGTCACGCAGCACGTTTGAGCTTCTGCAAGAACCAATGAGGTTCATTCTCATGTTACACATGTTAGTGTTAGGGTTAGGTTAGGTTAGGGTAGGGTTAGGGTTAGGCTTAGGGTTAGGTTAGGGTTAGGGTTAGGGTTAGGGTTAGGGTTAGGGTTAGGGTTAGGTTAGGTTAGTGTTAGGGTTAGGGTTAGGGTTAGGTTAGGGTTAGGGTTAGGGTTAGGATTAGAGTTATGTTAGGGTTAGGGTTAGGTTAGGGTTAGGGTTCTCATGTTACACAGCACGTTTGAGCTTCTGCAAGAACCAATGAGGTTCATTCTCGTGTTACGCAGCACGTTTGAGCTTCTGCAAGAACCAATGAGGTTCATTCTCATGTTTAACATGTTAGTGTTAGGGTTAGGTTAGGTTAGGGTTAGGGTTAGGGTTAGGATTAGAGTTATGTTAGGGTTAGGGTTAGGTTAGGGTTAGGGTTCTCATGTTACACAGCACGTTTGAGCTTCTGCAAGAACCAATGAGGTTCATTCTCGTGTTACGCAGCACGTTTGAGCTTCTGCAAGAACCAATGAGGTTCATTTTCGTGTTACGCAGCACGTTTGAGCTTCTGCAAGAACCAATGAGGTTCATTCTCATGTTACACATGTTAGTGTTAGGGTTAGGTTAGGTTAGGGTTAGGGTTAGGGTTAGGGTTAGGGTTAGGTTAGGGTTAGGGTTAGGGTTAGGGTTAGGTTAGGGTTAGGTTAGGTTAGGTTAGGTTAGGGTTAGGGTTAGGGTTAGGGTTAGGGTTAGGGTTAGGTTTAGGGTAGGGTTAGAGTTAGGGTTAGGTTTAGGGTTAGGGTTAAAGTGGGTTAGGGTTAGGGTTAGGGTTAGGGTAGGTTAGGGTTAAATCAGGGTTAGGGTTAGGGTTAGGGTTAGGGTTATGTTAGGGTTAGGGTTAGGGTTAGGGTTAGGTTAGGGTTAGAGTGGGTTAGGGTTAGGGTTAGGGTTAGGGTAGGTTTAGGTTTAGGTTTAGGTTTAGGTTTAGGGTTAGGGTTAGGGTTAGGGTTAGGGTTAGTGTTAGGGTTAGGGTTAGGGTTAGGGTTAGGTTAGGGTTAGAGTGGGTTAGGGTTAGGGTAGGTTTAGGTTTAGGGTTAGGGTTAGGGTTAGGGTTAGGGTTAGGTTAGGTTAGGGTTAGGGTTAGGGTTAGGGTTAGGGTTAGGTTAGGTTAGGTTAGCGTTAGGGTTGGGTTAGGTTAGGGTAGGGTTAGGGTTAGGGTTAGGGTAGGGTAAGGTAAGGTTAGGTTAGGGTTAGGGTTAGGGTTAGGGTTATGTTAGGGTTAGGGTTAGGGTTAAATTAGGGTTAGGGTTAGGGTTAGGTTAGGTTAGGTTAGGGTTAGGGTTAGGTTAGGGTTAGGGTTCTCATGTTACACAGCACGTTTGAGCTTCTGCAAGAACCAATGAGGTTCATTCTCGTGTTACGCAGCACGTTTGAGCTTCTGCAAGAACCAATGAGGTTCATTTTCGTGTTACGCAGCACGTTTGAGCTTCTGCAAGAACCAATGAGGTTCATTCTCATGTTACACATGTTAGTGTTAGGGTTAGGTTAGGTTAGGTTAGGGTTAGGGTTCTCATGTTACACAGCACGTTTGAGCTTCTGCAAGAACCAATGAGGTTCATTCTCGTGTTACGCAGCACGTTTGAGCTTCTGCAAGAACCAATGAGGTTCATTTTCGTGTTACGCAGCACGTTTGAGCTTCTGCAAGAACCAATGAGGTTCATTCTCATGTTACACATGTTAGTGTTAGGGTTAGGTTAGGTTAGGGTTAGGGTTAGGGTTAGGGTTAGGGTTAGGGTTAGGTAGGGTTAGGTTAGGTTAGGTTAGGTTAGGTTAGGGTTAGGGTTAGGGTTAGGGTTAGGTTTAGGGTTAGGTTAGGATTAGGGTTAGGTTAGGATTAGGGTTAGGGTTAGGTTAGCGTTAGGGTTAGGGTTAGGGTTAGGGTTAGGTTAGGGTAGGGTAGGGTTAGGGTTAGGGTTAGGTTAGGGTTAGGTTTGGGTTAGGTTAGGTTAGGTTAGGTTAGGTTAGGGTTAGGGTTAGGGTTAGGGTTAGTGTTAGGGTTAGGGTTAGGTTTGGGTTAGGTTAGGTTAGGGTTAGGGTTAGGTTAGTGTCAGGTTAGTGTTAGGTTAGGGTTAGGGTTAGGGTTAGGGTTAGGGTTATGTTAGGGTTAGGGTTAGGGTTAGGGTTAGGGTTAGGTTAGGGTTAGAGTGGGTTAGGGTTAGGGTTAGGGCTAGGGTTAGGGTAGGTTTAGGGTTAGTGTTAGGGTTAGGGTTAGGATTAGGGTTAGGGTTAGGTTAGGGTTAGGGTTAGAGTGGGTTAGGGTTAGGGTTAGGGTTAGGGTAGGTTTAGGGTTAGGGTTAGGGTTAGGTTAGGTTAGGTTAGGGTTAGGGTTAGGGTTAGGGTTAGGTTAGGTTAGCGTTAGGGTTGGGTTAGGTTAGGTTAGGGTAGGGTTAGGGTTAGGGTTAGGGTAGGGTAAGGTAAGGTAAGGTAAGGTTAGGTTAGGTTAGGGTTAGGGTTAGGGTTAGGGTTAGGGTTAAATTAGGGTTAGGGTTAGGGTTATGTTAGGGTTAGGGTTAGGGTTAAATTAGGGTTAGGGTTAGGGTTAGGGTTAGGGTTATGTTAGGGTTAGGGTTAGGGTTAGGGTTAGGGTTAGGGTTAGGGTTAGGATTAGATTAAGGTTAGGGTTAGGGTTAGGGTTAGGGTTAGGTTAGGTTAGGTTAGGGTTAGGGTTAGGGTAGGGTTATGGTTAGGGTTAGGGTTAGGGTTAGGGTTAGGGTTAGGGTTATGTTAGGGTTATGTTAGGGTTAGGGTTAGGGTTAGGGTAGGGTTAGGGTTAGGGTTAGGGTTAGGGTAAGGGTTAGGTTAGGGTTAGGGTTAGGGTTAGGGTTAGGGTTAGGGTTAGATTAGGTTAGGTTAGGTTAGGTTAGGTTAGGGTAGGGTTAGGGTTAGGCTTAGGGTTAGGTTAGGGTTAGGGTTAGGGTTAGGGTTAGGTTAGGTTAGTGTTAGGGTTAGGGTTAGGGTTAGGGTTAGGTTAGGGTTAGGGTTAGGGTTAGGATTAGAGTTATGTTAGGGTTAGGGTTAGGTTAGGGTTAGGGTTCTCATGTTACACAGCACGTTTGAGCTTCTGCAAGAACCAATGAGGTTCATTCTCGTGTCACGCAGCACGTTTGAGCTTCTGCAAGAACCAATGAGGTTAATTCTCATGTTACACATGTTAGTGTTAGGGTTAGGTTAGGTTAGGGTAGGGTTAGGGTTAGGCTTAGGGTTAGGTTAGGGTTAGGGTTAGGGTTAGGGTTAGGGTTAGGGTTAGGTTAGGTTAGTGTTAGGGTTAGGGTTAGGGTTAGGTTAGGGTTAGGGTTAGGGTTAGGATTAGAGTTATGTTAGGGTTAGGGTTAGGTTAGGGTTAGGGTTCTCATGTTACACAGCACGTTTGAGCTTCTGCAAGAACCAATGAGGTTCATTCTCGTGTTACGCAGCACGTTTGAGCTTCTGCAAGAACCAATGAGGTTCATTCTCATGTTTAACATGTTAGTGTTAGGGTTAGGTTAGGTTAGGGTTAGGGTTAGGGTTAGGATTAGAGTTATGTTAGGGTTAGGGTTAGGTTAGGGTTAGGGTTCTCATGTTACACAGCACGTTTGAGCTTCTGCAAGAACCAATGAGGTTCATTCTCGTGTTACGCAGCACGTTTGAGCTTCTGCAAGAACCAATGAGGTTCATTTTCGTGTTACGCAGCACGTTTGAGCTTCTGCAAGAACCAATGAGGTTCATTCTCATGTTACACATGTTAGTGTTAGGGTTAGGTTAGGTTAGGGTTAGGGTTAGGGTTAGGGTTAGGTTAGGGTTAGGGTTAGGTTAGGGTTAGGTTAGGTTAGGTTAGGGTTAGGGTTAGGGTTAGGGTTAGGGTTAGGTTTAGGTTTAGGGTAGGGTTAGAGTTAGGGTTAGGTTTAGGGTTAGGGTTAGAGTGGGTTAGGGTTAGGGTTAGGGTAGGTTAGGGTTAAATCAGGGTTAGGGTTAGGGTTAGGGTTAGGGTTATGTTAGGGTTAGGGTTAGGGTTAGGGTTAGGGTTAGGTTAGGGTTAGAGTGGGTTAGGGTTAGGGTTAGGGTTAGGGTAGGTTTAGGTTTAGGTTTAGGTTTAGGGTTAGGGTTAGGGTTAGTGTTAGGGTTAGGGTTAGGGTTAGGGTTAGGTTAGGGTTAGAGTGGGTTAGGGTTAGGGTAGGTTTAGGTTTAGGTTTAGGGTTAGGGTTAGGGTTAGGTTAGGTTAGGTTAGGGTTAGGGTTAGGGTTAGGGTTAGGGTTAGGTTAGGTTAGCGTTAGGGTTGGGTTAGGTTAGGGTAGGGTTAGGGTTAGGGTTAGGGTAGGGTAAGGTAAGGTTAGGTTAGGGTTAGGGTTAGGGTTAGGGTTAGGGTTAGGGTTAGGGTTAGGGTTATGTTAGGGTTAGGGTTAGGGTTAAATTAGGGTTAGGGTTAGGGTTAGGGTTAGGGTTAGGGTTATGTTAGGGTTAGGATTAGATTAAGGTTAGGATTAGATTAAGGTTAGGATTAGATTAAGGTTAGGGTTAGGGTTAGGGTTAGGTTAGGGTTAGGGTTAGGGTTAGGGTTAGGGTTAGGGTAGGGTTAGGGTTAGGGTTAGGGTTAGGGTTATGTTAGGGTTATGTTAGGGTTAGGGTTAGGGTAGGGTTAGGGTTAGGGTTAGGGTTAGGTTAGGGTTAGGGTTAGGGTTAGGGTTAGGGTTAGGGTTAGGTTAGGTTAGGGTAGGGTTTGGCTTAGGGTTAGGTTAGGGTTAGGGTTAGGGTTAGGTTAGGTTAGGTTAGGGTTAGGGTTAGGGTTAGGATTAGAGTTATGTTAGGGTTAGGGTTAGGTTAGGGTTAGGGTTCTCATGTTACACAGCACGTTTGAGCTTCTGCAAGAACCAATGAGGTTCATTCTCATGTTACACATGTTAGTGTTAGGGTTAGGTTAGGTTAGGGTTAGGGTTAGGGTTAGGTTAGGGTTAGGGTTAGGGTTAGGTTAGGGTTAGGTTAGGTTAGGGTTAGGGTTAGGGTTAGGGTTAGGTTTAGGTTTAGGGTAGGGTTAGAGTTAGGGTTAGGTTTAGGGTTAGGGTTAGAGTGGGTTAGGGTTAGGGTTAGGGTTAGGGTAGGTTAGGGTTAAATCAGGGTTAGGGTTAGGGTTAGGGTTAGGGTTATGTTAGGGTTAGGGTTAGGGTTAGGGTTAGGTTAGGGTTAGAGTGGGTTAGGGTTAGGGTTAGGGTTAGGGTAGGTTTAGGTTTAGGTTTAGGTTTAGGGTTAGGGTTAGGGTTAGTGTTAGGGTTAGGGTTAGGGTTAGGGTTAGGTTAGGGTTAGAGTGGGTTAGGGTTAGGGTAGGTTTAGGTTTAGGGTTAGGGTTAGGGTTAGGGTTAGGGTTAGGTTAGGTTAGGTTAGGTTAGGGTTAGGGTTAGGGTTAGGTTAGGTTAGCGTTAGGGTTGGGTTAGGTTAGGGTAGGGTTAGGGTTAGGGTTAGGGTAGGGTAAGGTAAGGTTAGGTTAGGGTTAGGGTTAGGGTTATGTTAGGGTTAGGGTTAGGGTTAAATTAGGGTTAGGGTTAGGGTTAGGGTTAGGGTTATGTTAGGGTTAGGGTTAGGGTTAGGATTAGATTAAGGTTAGGGTTAGGGTTAGGGTTAGGGTTAGGGTTAGGGTTAGGGTTAGGTTAGGGTTAGGGTTAGGGTTAGGGTTAGGGTAGGGTTAGGGTTAGGGTTAGGGTTATGTTAGGGTTATGTTAGGGTTAGGGTTAGGGTAGGGTTAGGGTTAGGGTTAGGGTTAGGGTTAGGGTTAGGTTAGGGTTAGGGTTAGGGTTAGGGTTAGGTTAGGTTAGGTTAGGGTAGGGTTTGGCTTAGGGTTAGGTTAGGGTTAGGGTTAGGGTTAGGGTTAGGGTTAGGTTAGGTTAGGTTAGGGTTAGGGTTAGGGTTAGGATTAGAGTTATGTTAGGGTTAGGGTTAGGTTAGGGTTAGGGTTCTCATGTTACACAGCACGTTTGAGCTTCTGCAAGAACCAATGAGGTTCATTCTCGTGTTACGCAGCACGTTTGAGCTTCTGCAAGAACCAATGAGGTTCATTTTCGTGTTACGCAGCACGTTTGAGCTTCTGCAAGAACCAATGAGGTTCATTCTCATGTTACACATGTTAGTGTTAGGGTTAGGTTAGGTTAGGGTTAGGGTTAGGTTAGGGTTAGGGTTCTCATGTTACACAGCACGTTTGAGCTTCTGCAAGAACCAATGAGGTTCATTCTCGTGTTACGCAGCACGTTTGAGCTTCTGCAAGAACCAATGAGGTTCATTTTCGTGTTACGCAGCACGTTTGAGCTTCTGCAAGAACCAATGAGGTTCATTCTCATGTTACACATGTTAGTGTTAGGGTTAGGTTAGGTTAGGTTAGGGTTAGGTTTCTCATGTTACACAGCACGTTTGAGCTTCTGCAAGAACCAATGAGGTTCATTCTCGTGTTACGCAGCACGTTTGAGCTTCTGCAAGAACCAATGAGGTTCATTTTCGTGTTACGCAGCACGTTTGAGCTTCTGCAAGAACCAATGAGGTTCATTCTCATGTTACACATGTTAGTGTTAGGGTTAGGTTAGGTTAGGGTTAGGGTTAGGGTTAGGGTTAGGGTTAGGTTAGGGTTAGGGTTAGGGTTAGGGTTAGGTTAGGGTTAGGTTAGGTTAGGTTAGGTTAGGTTAGGTTAGGGTTAGGGTTAGGGTTAGGGTTAGGTTTAGGGTTAGGTTAGGATTAGGGTTAGGTTAGGATTAGGGTTAGGGTTAGGTTAGCGTTAGGGTTAGGGTTAGGGTTAGGGTTAGGGTTAGGTTAGGGTAGGGTAGGGTTAGGGTTAGGGTTAGGTTAGGGTTAGGTTTGGGTTAGGTTAGGTTAGGTTAGGTTAGGTTAGGTTAGGGTTAGGGTTAGGGTTAGTGTTAGGGTTAGGGTTAGGTTTGGGTTAGGTTAGGTTAGGGTTAGGGTTAGGTTAGGGTCAGG
Source organism: Rhinogobio ventralis (assembly GCA_039654625.1). Lineage (NCBI taxonomy): Eukaryota > Metazoa > Chordata > Actinopteri > Cypriniformes > Gobionidae > Rhinogobio > Rhinogobio ventralis. Next base: position 3,784,251 of record CM077198.1, read on the forward strand.
TTAGTGTTAGGTTAGGGTTAGGGTTAGGGTTAGGGTTAGGGTTATGTTAGGGTTAGGGTTAGGGTTAGGGTTAGGGTTAGGGTTAGGTTAGGGTTAGAGTGGGTTAGGGTTAGGGTTAGGGCTAGGGCTAGGGTTAGGGTAGGTTTAGGGTTAGTGTTAGGGTTAGGGTTAGGATTAGGGTTAGGGTTAGGTTAGGGTTAGGGTTAGGGTT
>CM077198.1:3789461-3801961 GCA_039654625.1 Rhinogobio ventralis
TTAGGTTAGGGTTAGGTTTGGGTTAGGTTAGGTTAGGTTAGGTTAGGTTAGGGTTAGGGTTAGGGTTAGGGTTAGTGTTAGGGTTAGGGTTAGGTTTGGGTTAGGTTAGGTTAGGGTTAGGGTTAGGTTAGGGTCAGGTTAGTGTTAGGTTAGGGTTAGGGTTAGGGTTAGGGTTAGGGTTAGGGTTATGTTAGGGTTAGGGTTAGGGTTAGGGTTAGGTTAGGGTTAGAGTGGGTTAGGGTTAGGGTTAGGGCTAGGGTTAGGGTAGGTTTAGGGTTAGTGTTAGGGTTAGGGTTAGGATTAGGGTTAGGGTTAGGTTAGGGTTAGGGTTAGAGTGGGTTAGGGTTAGGGTTAGGGTTAGGGTAGGTTTAGGGTTAGGGTTAGGGTTAGGTTAGGTTAGGTTAGGGTTAGGGTTAGGGTTAGGGTTAGGTTAGGTTAGGTTAGCGTTAGGGTTGGGTTAGGTTAGGTTAGGGTAGGGTTAGGGTTAGGGTTAGGGTTAGGGTAGGGTAAGGTAAGGTAAGGTAAGGTTAGGTTAGGTTAGGGTTAGGGTTAGGGTTAGGGTTAGGGTTAAATTAGGGTTAGGGTTAGGGTTATGTTAGGGTTAGGGTTAAATTAGGGTTAGGGTTAGGGTTAGGGTTAGGGTTATGTTAGGGTTAGGGTTAGGGTTAGGGTTAGGGTTAGGGTTATGTTAGGGTTATGTTAGGGTTAGGGTTAGGGTTAGGGTAGGGTTAGGGTTAGGGTTAGGGTAAGGGTTAGGTTAGGGTTAGGGTTAGGGTTAGGGTTAGGGTTAGGGTTAGATTAGGTTAGGTTAGGTTAGGTTAGGTTAGGGTAGGGTTAGGGTTAGGCTTAGGGTTAGGTTAGGGTTAGGGTTAGGGTTAGGGTTAGGTTAGGTTAGTGTTAGGGTTAGGGTTAGGGTTAGGGTTAGGGTTAGGTTAGGGTTAGGGTTAGGGTTAGGATTAGAGTTATGTTAGGGTTAGGGTTAGGTTAGGGTTAGGGTTCTCATGTTACACAGCACGTTTGAGCTTCTGCAAGAACCAATGAGGTTCATTCTCGTGTCACGCAGCACGTTTGAGCTTCTGCAAGAACCAATGAGGTTAATTCTCATGTTACACATGTTAGTGTTAGGGTTAGGTTAGGTTAGGGTAGGGTTAGGGTTAGGCTTAGGGTTAGGTTAGGGTTAGGGTTAGGGTTAGGGTTAGGGTTAGGGTTAGGGTTAGGTTAGGTTAGTGTTAGGGTTAGGGTTAGGGTTAGGTTAGGGTTAGGGTTAGGGTTAGGATTAGAGTTATGTTAGGGTTAGGGTTAGGTTAGGGTTAGGGTTCTCATGTTACACAGCACGTTTGAGCTTCTGCAAGAACCAATGAGGTTCATTCTCGTGTTACGCAGCACGTTTGAGCTTCTGCAAGAACCAATGAGGTTCATTCTCATGTTTAACATGTTAGTGTTAGGGTTAGGTTAGGTTAGGGTTAGGGTTAGGGTTAGGATTAGAGTTATGTTAGGGTTAGGGTTAGGTTAGGGTTAGGGTTCTCATGTTACACAGCACGTTTGAGCTTCTGCAAGAACCAATGAGGTTCATTCTCGTGTTACGCAGCACGTTTGAGCTTCTGCAAGAACCAATGAGGTTCATTTTCGTGTTACGCAGCACGTTTGAGCTTCTGCAAGAACCAATGAGGTTCATTCTCATGTTACACATGTTAGTGTTAGGGTTAGGTTAGGTTAGGGTTAGGGTTAGGGTTAGGGTTAGGTTAGGGTTAGGGTTAGGTTAGGGTTAGGTTAGGTTAGGTTAGGGTTAGGGTTAGGGTTAGGGTTAGGGTTAGGTTTAGGTTTAGGGTAGGGTTAGAGTTAGGGTTAGGTTTAGGGTTAGGGTTAGAGTGGGTTAGGGTTAGGGTTAGGGTAGGTTAGGGTTAAATCAGGGTTAGGGTTAGGGTTAGGGTTAGGGTTATGTTAGGGTTAGGGTTAGGGTTAGGGTTAGGTTAGGGTTAGAGTGGGTTAGGGTTAGGGTTAGGGTTAGGGTAGGTTTAGGTTTAGGTTTAGGTTTAGGGTTAGGGTTAGGGTTAGTGTTAGGGTTAGGGTTAGGGTTAGGGTTAGGGTTAGGTTAGGGTTAGAGTGGGTTAGGGTTAGGGTAGGTTTAGGTTTAGGTTTAGGGTTAGGGTTAGGGTTAGGTTAGGTTAGGGTTAGGGTTAGGGTTAGGGTTAGGTTAGGTTAGCGTTAGGGTTGGGTTAGGTTAGGGTAGGGTTAGGGTTAGGGTTAGGGTAGGGTAAGGTAAGGTTAGGTTAGGGTTAGGGTTAGGGTTAGGGTTAGGGTTAGGGTTAGGGTTATGTTAGGGTTAGGGTTAGGGTTAAATTAGGGTTAGGGTTAGGGTTAGGGTTAGGGTTAGGGTTAGGGTTAGGGTTATGTTAGGGTTAGGGTTAGGGTTAGGATTAGATTAAGGTTAGGATTAGATTAAGGTTAGGGTTAGGGTTAGGGTTAGGTTAGGGTTAGGGTTAGGGTTAGGGTTAGGGTAGGGTTAGGGTTAGGGTTAGGGTTAGGGTTATGTTAGGGTTATGTTAGGGTTAGGGTTAGGGTAGGGTTAGGGTTAGGGTTAGGGTTAGGTTAGGGTTAGGGTTAGGGTTAGGGTTAGGGTTAGGGTTAGGTTAGGTTAGGGTAGGGTTTGGCTTAGGGTTAGGTTAGGGTTAGGGTTAGGGTTAGGGTTAGGTTAGGTTAGGTTAGGGTTAGGGTTAGGGTTAGGATTAGAGTTATGTTAGGGTTAGGGTTAGGTTAGGGTTAGGGTTCTCATGTTACACAGCACGTTTGAGCTTCTGCAAGAACCAATGAGGTTCATTCTCATGTTACACATGTTAGTGTTAGGGTTAGGTTAGGTTAGGTTAGGGTTAGGGTTAGGGTTAGGTTAGGGTTAGGGTTAGGGTTAGGTTAGGGTTAGGTTAGGTTAGGGTTAGGGTTAGGGTTAGGGTTAGGTTTAGGTTTAGGGTAGGGTTAGAGTTAGGGTTAGGTTTAGGGTTAGGGTTAGAGTGGGTTAGGGTTAGGGTTAGGGTTAGGGTAGGTTAGGGTTAAATCAGGGTTAGGGTTAGGGTTAGGGTTAGGGTTATGTTAGGGTTAGGGTTAGGGTTAGGGTTAGGGTTAGGTTAGGGTTAGAGTGGGTTAGGGTTAGGGTTAGGGTTAGGGTAGGTTTAGGTTTAGGTTTAGGTTTAGGGTTAGGGTTAGGGTTAGGGTTAGTGTTAGGGTTAGGGTTAGGGTTAGGGTTAGGTTAGGGTTAGAGTGGGTTAGGGTTAGGGTAGGTTTAGGTTTAGGGTTAGGGTTAGGGTTAGGGTTAGGTTAGGTTAGGTTAGGGTTAGGGTTAGGGTTAGGTTAGGTTAGCGTTAGGGTTGGGTTAGGTTAGGTTAGGGTAGGGTTAGGGTTAGGGTTAGGGTTAGGGTAGGGTAAGGTAAGGTTAGGTTAGGGTTAGGGTTAGGGTTATGTTAGGGTTAGGGTTAGGGTTAAATTAGGGTTAGGGTTAGGGTTAGGGTTAGGGTTATGTTAGGGTTAGGGTTAGGGTTAGGATTAGATTAAGGTTAGGGTTAGGGTTAGGGTTAGGGTTAGGGTTAGGGTTAGGTTAGGGTTAGGGTTAGGGTTAGGGTAGGGTTAGGGTTAGGGTTAGGGTTATGTTAGGGTTATGTTAGGGTTAGGGTTAGGGTAGGGTTAGGGTTAGGGTTAGGGTTAGGGTTAGGGTTAGGTTAGGGTTAGGGTTAGGGTTAGGGTTAGGTTAGGTTAGGTTAGGGTAGGGTTTGGCTTAGGGTTAGGTTAGGGTTAGGGTTAGGGTTAGGGTTAGGGTTAGGTTAGGTTAGGTTAGGGTTAGGGTTAGGGTTAGGATTAGAGTTATGTTAGGGTTAGGGTTAGGTTAGGGTTAGGGTTCTCATGTTACACAGCACGTTTGAGCTTCTGCAAGAACCAATGAGGTTCATTCTCGTGTTACGCAGCACGTTTGAGCTTCTGCAAGAACCAATGAGGTTCATTTTCGTGTTACGCAGCACGTTTGAGCTTCTGCAAGAACCAATGAGGTTCATTCTCATGTTACACATGTTAGTGTTAGGGTTAGGTTAGGTTAGGGTTAGGGTTAGGTTAGGGTTAGGGTTCTCATGTTACACAGCACGTTTGAGCTTCTGCAAGAACCAATGAGGTTCATTCTCGTGTTACGCAGCACGTTTGAGCTTCTGCAAGAACCAATGAGGTTCATTTTCGTGTTACGCAGCACGTTTGAGCTTCTGCAAGAACCAATGAGGTTCATTCTCATGTTACACATGTTAGTGTTAGGGTTAGGTTAGGTTAGGTTAGGGTTAGGTTTCTCATGTTACACAGCACGTTTGAGCTTCTGCAAGAACCAATGAGGTTCATTCTCGTGTTACGCAGCACGTTTGAGCTTCTGCAAGAACCAATGAGGTTCATTTTCGTGTTACGCAGCACGTTTGAGCTTCTGCAAGAACCAATGAGGTTCATTCTCATGTTACACATGTTAGTGTTAGGGTTAGGTTAGGTTAGGGTTAGGGTTAGGGTTAGGGTTAGGGTTAGGTTAGGGTTAGGGTTAGGGTTAGGGTTAGGTTAGGGTTAGGTTAGGTTAGGTTAGGTTAGGTTAGGTTAGGTTAGGGTTAGGGTTAGGGTTAGGTTTAGGGTTAGGTTAGGATTAGGGTTAGGTTAGGATTAGGGTTAGGGTTAGGTTAGCGTTAGGGTTAGGGTTAGGGTTAGGGTTAGGGTTAGGGTTAGGTTAGGGTAGGGTAGGGTTAGGGTTAGGGTTAGGTTAGGGTTAGGTTTGGGTTAGGTTAGGTTAGGTTAGGTTAGGTTAGGTTAGGGTTAGGGTTAGGGTTAGTGTTAGGGTTAGGGTTAGGTTTGGGTTAGGTTAGGTTAGGGTTAGGGTTAGGTTAGGGTCAGGTTAGTGTTAGGTTAGGGTTAGGGTTAGGGTTAGGGTTAGGGTTATGTTAGGGTTAGGGTTAGGGTTAGGGTTAGGGTTAGGTTAGGGTTAGAGTGGGTTAGGGTTAGGGTTAGGGCTAGGGCTAGGGTTAGGGTAGGTTTAGGGTTAGTGTTAGGGTTAGGGTTAGGATTAGGGTTAGGGTTAGGTTAGGGTTAGGGTTAGGGTTAGAGTGGGTTAGGGTTAGGGTTAGGGTTAGGGTAGGTTTAGGGTTAGGGTTAGGGTTAGGTTAGGTTAGGTTAGGTTAGGGTTAGGGTTAGGGTTAGGGTTAGGGTTAGGTTAGCGTTAGGGTTGGGTTAGGTTAGGTTAGGTTAGGGTAGGGTTAGGGTTAGGGTTAGGGTTAGGGTTAGGGTAGGTTAAGGTAAGGTAAGGTTAGGTTAGGGTTAGGGTTAGGGTTAGGGTTAGGGTTAAATTAGGGTTAGGGTTAGGGTTATGTTAGGGTTAGGGTTAGGGTTAAATTAGGGTTAGGGTTAGGGTTAGGGTTAGGGTTAGGGTTATGTTAGGGTTAGGGTTAGGGTTAGGGTTAGGGTTAGGGTTAGGATTAGATTAAGGTTAGGGTTAGGGTTAGGGTTAGGGTTAGGTTAGGTTAGGTTAGGGTTAGGGTTAGGGTAGGGTTATGGTTAGGGTTAGGGTTAGGGTTAGGGTTAGGGTTAGGGTTAGGGTTATGTTAGGGTTATGTTAGGGTTAGGGTTAGGGTTAGGGTAGGGTTAGGGTTAGGGTTAGGGTAAGGGTTAGGTTAGGGTTAGGGTTAGGGTTAGGGTTAGGGTTAGATTAGGTTAGGTTAGGTTAGGGTAGGGTTAGGGTTAGGGTTAGGCTTAGGGTTAGGTTAGGGTTAGGGTTAGGGTTAGGTTAGGTTAGGTTAGGTTAGTGTTAGGGTTAGGGTTAGGGTTAGGTTAGGGTTAGGGTTAGGATTAGAGTTATGTTAGGGTTAGGGTTAGGTTAGGGTTAGGGTTCTCATGTTACACAGCACGTTTGAGCTTCTGCAAGAACCAATGAGGTTCATTCTCGTGTCACGCAGCACGTTTGAGCTTCTGCAAGAACCAATGAGGTTCATTCTCATGTTACACATGTTAGTGTTAGGGTTAGGTTAGGTTAGGGTAGGGTTAGGGTTAGGCTTAGGGTTAGGTTAGGGTTAGGGTTAGGGTTAGGGTTAGGGTTAGGGTTAGGTTAGGTTAGTGTTAGGGTTAGGGTTAGGGTTAGGTTAGGGTTAGGGTTAGGGTTAGGATTAGAGTTATGTTAGGGTTAGGGTTAGGTTAGGGTTAGGGTTCTCATGTTACACAGCACGTTTGAGCTTCTGCAAGAACCAATGAGGTTCATTCTCGTGTTACGCAGCACGTTTGAGCTTCTGCAAGAACCAATGAGATTCATTCTCATGTTTAACATGTTAGTGTTAGGGTTAGGTTAGGTTAGGTTAGGGTTAGGGTTAGGGTTAGGATTAGAGTTATGTTAGGGTTAGGGTTAGGTTAGGGTTAGGGTTCTCATGTTACACAGCACGTTTGAGCTTCTGCAAGAACCAATGAGGTTCATTCTCGTGTTACGCAGCACGTTTGAGCTTCTGCAAGAACCAATGAGGTTCATTCTCATGTTTAACATGTTAGTGTTAGGGTTAGGTTAGGTTAGGGTTAGGGTTAGGGTTAGGATTAGAGTTATGTTAGGGTTAGGGTTAGGTTAGGGTTAGGGTTCTCATGTTACACAGCACGTTTGAGCTTCTGCAAGAACCAATGAGGTTCATTCTCGTGTTACGCAGCACGTTTGAGCTTCTGCAAGAACCAATGAGGTTCATTTTCGTGTTACGCAGCACGTTTGAGCTTCTGCAAGAACCAATGAGGTTCATTCTCATGTTACACATGTTAGTGTTAGGGTTAGGTTAGGTTAGGGTTAGGGTTAGGGTTAGGGTTAGGTTAGGGTTAGGGTTAGGTTAGGGTTAGGTTAGGTTAGGTTAGGGTTAGGGTTAGGGTTAGGGTTAGGGTTAGGTTTAGGTTTAGGGTAGGGTTAGAGTTAGGGTTAGGTTTAGGGTTAGGGTTAGAGTGGGTTAGGGTTAGGGTTAGGGTAGGTTAGGGTTAAATCAGGGTTAGGGTTAGGGTTAGGGTTAGGGTTATGTTAGGGTTAGGGTTAGGGTTAGGGTTAGGTTAGGGTTAGAGTGGGTTAGGGTTAGGGTTAGGGTTAGGGTAGGTTTAGGTTTAGGTTTAGGTTTAGGGTTAGGGTTAGGGTTAGTGTTAGGGTTAGGGTTAGGGTTAGGGTTAGGGTTAGGTTAGGGTTAGAGTGGGTTAGGGTTAGGGTAGGTTTAGGTTTAGGTTTAGGGTTAGGGTTAGGGTTAGGTTAGGTTAGGGTTAGGGTTAGGGTTAGGTTAGGTTAGCGTTAGGGTTGGGTTAGGTTAGGGTAGGGTTAGGGTTAGGGTTAGGGTAGGGTAAGGTAAGGTTAGGTTAGGGTTAGGGTTAGGGTTAGGGTTAGGGTTAGGGTTAGGGTTATGTTAGGGTTAGGGTTAGGGTTAAATTAGGGTTAGGGTTAGGGTTAGGGTTAGGGTTAGGGTTAGGGTTAGGGTTATGTTAGGGTTAGGGTTAGGGTTAGGATTAGATTAAGGTTAGGATTAGATTAAGGTTAGGGTTAGGGTTAGGGTTAGGTTAGGGTTAGGGTTAGGGTTAGGGTTAGGGTTAGGGTAGGGTTAGGGTTAGGGTTAGGGTTAGGGTTATGTTAGGGTTATGTTAGGGTTAGGGTTAGGGTAGGGTTAGGGTTAGGGTTAGGGTTAGGTTAGGGTTAGGGTTAGGGTTAGGGTTAGGGTTAGGGTTAGGTTAGGTTAGGGTAGGGTTTGGCTTAGGGTTAGGTTAGGGTTAGGGTTAGGGTTAGGGTTAGGTTAGGTTAGGTTAGGGTTAGGGTTAGGGTTAGGATTAGAGTTATGTTAGGGTTAGGGTTAGGTTAGGGTTAGGGTTCTCATGTTACACAGCACGTTTGAGCTTCTGCAAGAACCAATGAGGTTCATTCTCATGTTACACATGTTAGTGTTAGGGTTAGGTTAGGTTAGGTTAGGGTTAGGGTTAGGGTTAGGTTAGGGTTAGGGTTAGGGTTAGGTTAGGGTTAGGTTAGGTTAGGGTTAGGGTTAGGGTTAGGGTTAGGTTTAGGTTTAGGGTAGGGTTAGAGTTAGGGTTAGGTTTAGGGTTAGGGTTAGAGTGGGTTAGGGTTAGGGTTAGGGTTAGGGTAGGTTAGGGTTAAATCAGGGTTAGGGTTAGGGTTAGGGTTATGTTAGGGTTAGGGTTAGGGTTAGGGTTAGGTTAGGGTTAGAGTGGGTTAGGGTTAGGGTTAGGGTTAGGGTAGGTTTAGGTTTAGGTTTAGGTTTAGGGTTAGGGTTAGGGTTAGTGTTAGGGTTAGGGTTAGGGTTAGGGTTAGGTTAGGGTTAGAGTGGGTTAGGGTTAGGGTAGGTTTAGGTTTAGGGTTAGGGTTAGGGTTAGGGTTAGGTTAGGTTAGGTTAGGGTTAGGGTTAGGGTTAGGTTAGGTTAGCGTTAGGGTTGGGTTAGGTTAGGTTAGGGTAGGGTTAGGGTTAGGGTTAGGGTAGGGTAAGGTAAGGTTAGGTTAGGGTTAGGGTTAGGGTTATGTTAGGGTTAGGGTTAGGGTTAAATTAGGGTTAGGGTTAGGGTTAGGGTTAGGGTTATGTTAGGGTTAGGGTTAGGGTTAGGATTAGATTAAGGTTAGGGTTAGGGTTAGGGTTAGGGTTAGGGTTAGGGTTAGGTTAGGGTTAGGGTTAGGGTTAGGGTAGGGTTAGGGTTAGGGTTAGGGTTATGTTAGGGTTATGTTAGGGTTAGGGTTAGGGTAGGGTTAGGGTTAGGGTTAGGGTTAGGGTTAGGGTTAGGGTTAGGTTAGGGTTAGGGTTAGGGTTAGGGTTAGGTTAGGTTAGGTTAGGGTAGGGTTTGGCTTAGGGTTAGGTTAGGGTTAGGGTTAGGGTTAGGGTTAGGGTTAGGTTAGGTTAGGTTAGGGTTAGGGTTAGGGTTAGGATTAGAGTTATGTTAGGGTTAGGGTTAGGTTAGGGTTAGGGTTCTCATGTTACACAGCACGTTTGAGCTTCTGCAAGAACCAATGAGGTTCATTCTCGTGTTACGCAGCACGTTTGAGCTTCTGCAAGAACCAATGAGGTTCATTTTCGTGTTACGCAGCACGTTTGAGCTTCTGCAAGAACCAATGAGGTTCATTCTCATGTTACACATGTTAGTGTTAGGGTTAGGTTAGGTTAGGGTTAGGGTTAGGTTAGGGTTAGGGTTCTCATGTTACACAGCACGTTTGAGCTTCTGCAAGAACCAATGAGGTTCATTCTCGTGTTACGCAGCACGTTTGAGCTTCTGCAAGAACCAATGAGGTTCATTTTCGTGTTACGCAGCACGTTTGAGCTTCTGCAAGAACCAATGAGGTTCATTCTCATGTTACACATGTTAGTGTTAGGGTTAGGTTAGGTTAGGTTAGGGTTAGGTTTCTCATGTTACACAGCACGTTTGAGCTTCTGCAAGAACCAATGAGGTTCATTCTCGTGTTACGCAGCACGTTTGAGCTTCTGCAAGAACCAATGAGGTTCATTTTCGTGTTACGCAGCACGTTTGAGCTTCTGCAAGAACCAATGAGGTTCATTCTCATGTTACACATGTTAGTGTTAGGGTTAGGTTAGGTTAGGGTTAGGGTTAGGGTTAGGGTTAGGGTTAGGTTAGGGTTAGGGTTAGGGTTAGGGTTAGGTTAGGGTTAGGTTAGGTTAGGTTAGGTTAGGTTAGGTTAGGTTAGGGTTAGGGTTAGGGTTAGGTTTAGGGTTAGGTTAGGATTAGGGTTAGGTTAGGATTAGGGTTAGGGTTAGGTTAGCGTTAGGGTTAGGGTTAGGGTTAGGGTTAGGGTTAGGGTTAGGTTAGGGTAGGGTAGGGTTAGGGTTAGGGTTAGGTTAGGGTTAGGTTTGGGTTAGGTTAGGTTAGGTTAGGTTAGGTTAGGTTAGGGTTAGGGTTAGGGTTAGTGTTAGGGTTAGGGTTAGGTTTGGGTTAGGTTAGGTTAGGGTTAGGGTTAGGTTAGGGTCAGGTTAGTGTTAGGTTAGGGTTAGGGTTAGGGTTAGGGTTAGGGTTATGTTAGGGTTAGGGTTAGGGTTAGGGTTAGGGTTAGGTTAGGGTTAGAGTGGGTTAGGGTTAGGGTTAGGGCTAGGGCTAGGGTTAGGGTAGGTTTAGGGTTAGTGTTAGGGTTAGGGTTAGGATTAGGGTTAGGGTTAGGTTAGGGTTAGGGTTAGGGTTAGAGTGGGTTAGGGTTAGGGTTAGGGTTAGGGTAGGTTTAGGGTTAGGGTTAGGGTTAGGTTAGGTTAGGTTAGGTTAGGGTTAGGGTTAGGGTTAGGGTTAGGGTTAGGTTAGCGTTAGGGTTGGGTTAGGTTAGGTTAGGTTAGGGTAGGGTTAGGGTTAGGGTTAGGGTTAGGGTTAGGGTAGGTTAAGGTAAGGTAAGGTTAGGTTAGGGTTAGGGTTAGGGTTAGGGTTAGGGTTAAATTAGGGTTAGGGTTAGGGTTATGTTAGGGTTAGGGTTAGGGTTAAATTAGGGTTAGGGTTAGGGTTAGGGTTAGGGTTAGGGTTATGTTAGGGTTAGGGTTAGGGTTAGGGTTAGGGTTAGGGTTAGGATTAGATTAAGGTTAGGGTTAGGGTTAGGGTTAGGGTTAGGTTAGGTTAGGTTAGGGTTAGGGTTAGGGTAGGGTTATGGTTAGGGTTAGGGTTAGGGTTAGGGTTAGGGTTAGGGTTAGGGTTATGTTAGGGTTATGTTAGGGTTAGGGTTAGGGTTAGGGTAGGGTTAGGGTTAGGGTTAGGGTAAGGGTTAGGTTAGGGTTAGGGTTAGGGTTAGGGTTAGGGTTAGATTAGGTTAGGTTAGGTTAGGGTAGGGTTAGGGTTAGGCTTAGGGTTAGGTTAGGGTTAGGGTTAGGGTTAGGGTTAGGGTTAGGTTAGGTTAGGTTAGGTTAGTGTTAGGGTTAGGGTTAGGGTTAGGTTAGGGTTAGGGTTAGGATTAGAGTTATGTTAGGGTTAGGGTTAGGTTAGGGTTAGGGTTCTCATGTTACACAGCACGTTTGAGCTTCTGCAAGAACCAATGAGGTTCATTCTCGTGTCACGCAGCACGTTTGAGCTTCTGCAAGAACCAATGAGGTTCATTCTCATGTTACACATGTTAGTGTTAGGGTTAGGTTAGGTTAGGGTAGGGTTAGGGTTAGGCTTAGGGTTAGGTTAGGGTTAGGGTTAGGGTTAGGGTTAGGGTTAGGGTTAGGTTAGGTTAGTGTTAGGGTTAGGGTTAGGGTTAGGTTAGGGTTAGGGTTAGGGTTAGGATTAGAGTTATGTTAGGGTTAGGGTTAGGTTAGGGTTAGGGTTCTCATGTTACACAGCACGTTTGAGCTTCTGCAAGAACCAATGAGGTTCATTCTCGTGTTACGCAGCACGTTTGAGCTTCTGCAAGAACCAATGAGATTCATTCTCATGTTTAACATGTTAGTGTTAGGGTTAGGTTAGGTTAGGTTAGGGTTAGGGTTAGGGTTAGGATTAGAGTTATGTTAGGGTTAGGGTTAGGTTAGGGTTAGGGTTCTCATGTTACACAGCACGTTTGAGCTTCTGCAAGAACCAATGAGGTTCATTCTCGTGTTACGCAGCACGTTTGAGCTTCTGCAAGAACCAATGAGGTTCATTTTCGTGTTACGCAGCACGTTTGAGCTTCTGCAAGAACCAATGAGGTTCATTCTCATGTTACACATGTTAGTGTTAGGGTTAGGTTAGGTTAGGGTTAGGGTTAGGGTTAGGGTTAGGGTTAGGTTAGGGTTAGGGTTAGGGTTAGGTTAGGGTTAGGTTAGGTTAGGTTAGGGTTAGGGTTAGGGTTAGGGTTAGGGTTAGGTTTAGGTTTAGGGTAGGGTTAGAGTTAGGGTTAGGTTTAGGGTTAGGGTTAGAGTGGGTTAGGGTTAGGGTTAGGGTTAGGGTAGGTTAGGGTTAAATCAGGGTTAGGGTTAGGGTTAGGGTTAGAGTGGGTTAGGGTTAGGGTTAGGGTTAGGGTAGGTTTAGGTTTAGGTTTAGGTTTAGGTTTAGGGTTAGGGTTAGGGTTAGTGTTAGGGTTAGGGTTAGGGTTAGGGTTAGGTTAGGGTTAGAGTGGGTTAGGGTTAGGGTAGGTTTAGGTTTAGGGTTAGGGTTAGGGTTAGGGTTAGGTTAGGTTAGGGTTAGGGTTAGGGTTAGGTTAGGTTAGGTTAGCGTTAGGGTTGGGTTAGGTTAGGGTAGGGTTAGGGTTAGGGTTAGGGTAGGGTAAGGTAAGGTTAGGTTAGGGTTAGGGTTAGGGTTAGGGTTATGTTAGGGTTAGGGTTAGGGTTAAATTAGGGTTAGGGTTAGGGTTAGGTTAGGTTAGGTTAGGTTAGGGTTAGGGTTAGGTTAGGGTTAGGGTTCTCATGTTACACAGCACGTTTGAGCTTCTGCAAGAACCAATGAGGTTCATTCTCGTGTTACGCAGCACGTTTGAGCTTCTGCAAGAACCAATGAGGTTCATTTTCGTGTTACGCAGCACGTTTGAGCTTCTGCAAGAACCAATGAGGTTCATTCTCATGTTACACATGTTA
>CM077198.1:3809461-3973264 GCA_039654625.1 Rhinogobio ventralis
ATGCTCTTTTTCTGCTGTCCTGGTTCACCAGCATTATCGTGATGGTGCCACATCTTCCTGCAAAATGCCTGTGACAAGGTCAGGAGGAGTGTTATTTATAGCAACAGCCTTCTAAAACCATCTGGATGTGTTTTATCACACGAACGAAGCTATAAATGCTTGTTAATTAAGTGTGTAGTACACAATTTAAATGTTTTTGAGGTTTTTGCAAACAGAGTGCAGATGCAATTACTGGTGTAAATTAGCTACACAACTGAACCATGGGACATCATGAATTTCCTCCAGAATGTTCTGCTGCAACTCCTGAGGGTCAGACCACGATCATGTGATGCATTTAAAGAAACAGTCTTTTATACAAACGTCTCAGAGGAAGACTGTATGGTGCCAAAAAATGGGAAAACATTTGATATCAAAAGAAAGAAGTATCAGAAAAGTAGGTAATTTTCCACCTCAGGGATCGTTTTATGATAGCGGTGGATATCCCACTGTTTACAGTTAGACATGAAAGTCATAAGAACACATGTTAATCTGTATTTCAATTATTTAAAGGATTATGCAAAACTTTAATAAATGCACATACTCTTTCTACTTGTCATGTCTAGTTTGTACACTCTAAAAAATGAGTTCTTCAACAAGTTGGGTTGAAAATGGACAAACCTAGCAATTAGGTTGTTTTAACCCAGCGGTTGGGGTAAATGTTTGCTTAAAACAACCCAATTGCTGGGTTTGTCCATTTTCAACCCAACTTGGGTTGTTTTTAACCCAGCATTTTTTACAAATCCTGGTGTGCTGGTGGGACAGATCGGACTCCATTCTGATATAAAACGCCCAATATACTCAGAACAAGACTTCGCTTGTAGACCTGTGTGATGTGCTCAGGATAAAGGAAATACAACACATTTGTTTTCTTGAATAGATTTTATATAGAAAACATTAAAAATGTCAAATTTAGAGTCTCAGTGCTAGTGTATTACAGCAATATTTAAATATGTCATAGTTACATTTCTTAGGTTTCTCTCTAAATTCATTTAATTGATAATAATTATATGAAAATGCATAGCTTAAATGTCTAAATATATATAAACGAAAATGCAAGCAAAAACATCTGAATTGCACATATTTTCACACACAATATTTTGTTTGAGTAGCCCTGCCAGAGCAAATCTCTGATCCTACATATAAACTGCTGCAGATATACTGTGTCTATCATGAAATATACCATCTACTGATTTTCATATGGCTATACATATATAATTCATCAAGGGAGCCTTGATTTTTAACAGAATGCAGACTCAGACTTGCACTTTGTGAAATGAAATGGCGCCATCTATGGACCAAAATGATACTTAAAAAACCCTTTACCACAGCTGAACTGCACTGATTCTCAACATCCATCATGTTTATGCAGCTCAGCTGTTTTGTTTGAGTTTGGGTTTTTACACAAATAAGTGAGATATCATGATATCAGATTACAAGCTCATTTCTGCTCAGACATCATAAAACCACTGAGAAAACAAACAAACAAACAAACAAAAAACATCTTAGAGGAATAATGCACCCACAGATGGAAATTCTCATAGAGTCAAGAGTCATATGGACTATTTTGATGGTTTTATGTTCTGTCTATTCAAATCACCAATCATTTACCGCCACTCAGAAATTCTTACTTTTGTACTGCACACAAGGAAGTAAGCCATGTGGGTTTGATAAATGATAATGACAGAATTTTCATTTTTGGGCAAACTATTGCTTGAAATAAGATTGTTAACAAGAATAATGATCAAACACAAATACAATAAAAAGTGAATTAACTTCTAGACACAGCAACAACTGAAGTGACTAAACATAATATTAATAATAATTTACCCTGCATAGATTTGTGCTAGAAGTCTCCCAATCTTAAAGTGCCACTATTATGCTATTTTTAAGGACTCCTAATGTTGTTTTGGAGTCTCCTACAACAGGTGTACACGCATTCAAAGTCAAAAAACACTTTCATTTTCTCATAATATCCACTGCAGCATCAGCTCTTTTCTCTCAGTGTCTGAAACGGTCCAATAAATGATTCAGTCTCTCTAAACCCCGCCTCTCTGAGAGCTGCTCTGCTGTAATTGGTCAGAAAGCAAACGCTCATTATCATATCTGAATCTCAGCTCCTGACACACAGTGATACGAACAGTAACGGTGGCGTGGGTTTTACCGTCTCAATCTCATCAAAGTGGATTTGCTTTGGCAGCAGAAAACAGCGTCTTCTCCACATGAACACCACCAACCAAACTCTTCCAGTCTCAGACACAACTACAGTGTTTGAGGGCGGGGCAAAGAGACGCTGTTCAGCCAATCAAGGCCACAGGCATTATGCAAATTAGTTACAAACCTTAGGTCCAAGCAGGAAGTGGAATTGCAGACAACTCGTTTCAGCAGTTCAGAATCACTTCTTTTGGGACACAATATCTGCACTTTGATCTGTGAAACTTTGCACATTCACAAACAGCTATATTACACACTGCATGAAAGGTAATATCAGAAAAAAGCTTTAATATGGGCACTTTAAAGGTTTTGGGGACACTGGACTACTAATATTTCATTGGCTTTGTACCTTCACAATTACACTAATATAGGTTCCCAAGGAATGAATGAATAAAAATGGTATGCAACAAATATCCCTGCCTAAAGTTGCTTGAGAAATACTGTACATTACACTTTTTTCAGATATGTGCAATAAACACATGAACATAAATACACAATAATAATAAAAGTAACAGTTAAATGTAAATTAAAAGTAAAAGACAGATTCAACAATATCATCCAGAATCTTTGATTATACAGTTACTCCAAATGTACAAGCATAATTTCAGAAACAGACAGTGAGTGTCACTCACACTCGCTCACTGAATATTGCACTTCCAGTTATTGTTAAAATAGGTGGAGCCTACACAAAGCTGTCAATCAAAACATACCAGGCCAATCATTAAAGGGTGGAGCTAGTGTTACCCTCACAGGATACAAATGCAGCCAGCAAAGAACTAGTAACTTAAAGGTGAAGTGTATCATTTATGCCTTTATTTGCCACCATTCAGCTAGTCCTGCCACAGACTCGAAAATTGACATGTTGGAGTGTATAAATGGCTTACTTATAATCTCTGCATAATACAGTGTAATATATTTAACATAAAAAATGATTTCACTGTTGGTCTGCAGGGGTCAGTGCGGATGGACAGGTCGTGGGTTGAGTTTGTCACTGAGTTTCTGAATGAGGATGGAAAGCTCTTCTGTGGCCTGAGACTTCTCCTCCAGCAGTTCATACCGCAGGCTGGAAATATCCTGCTTTATCTCCTTCAGCTCACCTACAGATTACACATAAATATGAAAATACAAACACAGTGAATTCACCCTAACCCTAACCCATACTTAGAAGAGTGTTTTCATACATAATTACTTACTTTTATTAGGTTTTGCATTTGGATATATATTTATTTATATAAAGTTGAATTTTTGAAGTTGAAGAAGACAGAGAAAGATTTTATCGAAGATCTAATTCGAACATCAAAATTCAATAAAAATGTAACAAAAATGAACAGGAATGCTTGAGCAGAACTCAGTCTTCTGTCTCAAACTCCTTCCGTCTGTGTGTATGTGTATGTGTGTGTGTGTGTGTGAGTGGGTGGGTGTGTCTGTTTTGCATTCTTGACGCTCTTTAGAGCGTCATCCCTTCACAGCAGTGTGCTTTTTTTCTGCATTGTGGCTGATTTGTAGATTGTACCCCCCAAAATTGCGCCGTATTTTCATATTTCCCATTCATTTTCTATGGCGGTAATTTTTGACCGCGACAATTTTTTCATGACCATTTAGCCTTTTCGAATGATTTTTTTGTGATTACATAGCAAGTATCGCAAAAGTCACAAAGTTTCATACCATTCCGATAAAGTTGCAATTTTTGAAAAATAGAAGGTTCGAACAGCGCTAGAGGGAATCTTTAGGCGCCTCACAATCCGTTTCTGATTCCGATTCTGGAAGTCACGATATGATTCCAAAATCCGATTTGTAAAAAAATCTAATTACTAATAAAAATAAAATAAAAAAATTAACTAGACTGCGCACTGCATGCATAACATCAAGCACACCTTTCTCACAGCGCATCCTGTGCAATGAAGCCCGCGAATGTCCTTGTAATTCGCTTTAATATTAAGGAATTGGAAGCAAGCAGAATACGGGTGTTTCTAAAGTACGGGACACAGTATAGCATCACGCATCTGCGGTTAAAAACTATGCTCAGAATCAATGCATTGATTTTTTTCTCTCACCCCTAGGGTTAACTGTCATGAAAATTGTCACGATGCCAAAAAAGCCACGTTTTTTGCTAAAATAAGCTTCCTTTCCAAATTAAGCAAAATGTATCTCTATTTATTCAATTGATTTTTCTTTCATTTATGAGGTGAAATATGACCTGAACATGTTTTTGTGAGGCTCAACTTCATCATAACATCATAATCATATCATCATCATAATTTCTTTTTTAGAATCCAGTTGGTTGGTTTAAACGTTCCCATTTATTGTGTTTTTAGCAGCTACAGAAACCCAAGAATCTCATTGTAAATCCCACGTCACCTTCATTCACTTCATCGTTCTCTTTGTCCACTTGTGCTTTCAGTACGTAGCGTTTGATGAGACGCTTCATAATTTGCTGTGTGCAGGGAAACAGACAAAAGACAGATTAGAGAATTTGATGATTCATCATGTGAGAGAGAGAGAGAGATCATGGCGTCCTTGCCTGATAGCGTGTGGGTTGATGTAAGATGCTGTTGAAGCTGTGCGAGTCGGGCATCCTCATGCTGGCCTGGGTGAAGAGGTTCAGCTGCAAGCATTGAGAAATATTCTTTATTGATACATAGTGTTTACCTCATTGGGGTTTCTACAACTGAACTGGAACTTTTCAGTAGTTGATATCAAAACTAGCAAAATATCACAACTCTTGATAGCACAACAAATCCTAATATGCTTCATTTATTCATTAATATCATACATTTACCAGTTATATAATATTAATATGAAATATCCATTCATCCATTCCTTCTCCAAAACGCTTGTCCTGAGGGTCGCAGTGATGCTGGAGCCTTAATATTAAATATTTCAATATTAACATACTAACAAATGAAAGCAAATCAATTCAAATAATTAAGTAAACAGCTACAACAAACAAATAAATAAAAATAAATAAAACAAAAACAGTAGAATACAGACACAAATGATGTTCTCGGGTATCTAACGGCCGTTAAGTGTTCAATAAACTAAGTGATAACATTTCAGAAGTAATCAAATGTAAAATAAAATGATCATTTATAACTTTTGGCCACCAGGGGGCGAAACACACCACTGAAATCACTACACTTTCTCAGCACTTCTTAAATATAACTATGAAAAACAGTTTTTGGTAATTGAAATAAAACAGAACAACAATAAAATATAAATATCACATGAAAAAACAAACTTAAAAACAGTTACAATGTTTGCTTTAATATTGAAATAAGAAAAGCTAAATATATAGAATATTGTATTATTCCAGTGTTATTTTAGCTTTTATTTTAGTTAGTTTTTTGAATTAGCTTTTATTTTTATAATTTTAATTTTAATGTAATTTTAGTTTGTAGTATTTTTTGCAATATCGTCATGGGCTTTTGTCATTTTATTAGTTTTTTTAAAAATATATTGCTATTTCAGTTTAATTTATTTTTTATTTATAGTTTCAGTTTTAGTTCGTTTTAGTTCTTATTTACTTCCAGTTCATTTTAGTGCTTCAACTTTTAAAATTTGTTTAGTTTAAGTTTTTTAATTAAATTAAATTAAATTAAATTAAATTAAATTCAATTCAATTAAATTCAATTAAAATTCAATTAAAATTCAATTCAATTTTATTTAATTTTATTACAAACAAAATTTCAATAGTTTAAGTTTTAGTTAATGATAATAACCCTGTATTCTATATTAAAGCTATATGGAAAAAAAACTAAAACTAACAAACATGGCAAAACCATATCATAAAATTAATAAATTAAAATGAATGCTTATAAGGTAATTCTATATAACAGTATATAAATGATAAAATAACGCTGTTTCTCAGTAGCTCAACAGTTCTTACTTTAAAGACAAATCAATTTACAGTCTGATGTGGTTATAATTGAACTCATTATAACAGCTTGAAGCCTCAGTGCCGCCACAACCTGAGAGCCAAATGTTCCCTGATGCTCGCGCGACCGATTCAACATTTGACATCTGAAAACAGCAGCCATGCAGGCAAGCGCCAAACAAGCCCCTTTCGTCTGTCTCGTGTAGACGAGGTCCTGCTCGTGTACTTATCAGTGTGTCAATTACAGCAGCCCACGGGAGACGCTGGCCTGATCAGAGGGAATTAGACGAGGCCTCGGCCACAGATGAATCACAATAATGCGCTTACCCTTGAACATGTGCTCTCGTTCTCACAGGACATGAAGTGATATTTGCCCTGAGGACGCAATGATCATCTCTCAGCTCTTCATCAGAGAGGTTCTCCTGCTCTCTTCCTCGTGCTGCATTGAAATGGCATCGATTCTCTCCGCAGGCTAAACAAGGACAGAACTATCTGTCTTTTTTCATGGAAACGCTAAAAACTGGTTTTGCTTGGGAAATGTCGATAAGTTAATGACACAGGGAAGCATTAGGTGGTCTTTATTAGACAGATAGATCATTGTGGCTTATTCTCACTGGACAAAAAGAACAGTCTTACTGAGAATGGAGGGGGATTGACAGAAAATTAATCGTCTTGAGTGAATTATCACACAGAGAGCAGGACAGACGGGAGGAGAGGAGCTTCATCCTTTAAACTCTGAATGGCTACAGATTTCAGAGCAAGAGAAATCATACATCATTCAAGAGCTCACACACACACACTCACACACACGCACGCACACACACACGCACGTACACGCACACACACACTCGCTCACACACACACTCACTCACACACACACATACTCACACACACGCACACACTCACATGCACACGCACGTACACGCACACACACACACTCACACACACGCACACACACACGCACGTACACGCACACACACACTCGCTCACACACACACATACTCACACACACGCACACACTCACATGCACACGCACGTACACGCACGCACACACACACTCACTCGCTCACACACACACTCACTCACACACGCATGTACATGCACACACACACACACTCACACACACACGCACGTACACGCACACACACACACACACTCATTCACACACACTCACACACGCACATACACGCACACACACACACACACATATTCATGCACACACACACACTCACCTCAAACACACTTACGCACACACACTCACACACACATACACACACACACACACACACACAAACATTCAAACACACAAACATACAAACACTCACACACAAATTCACCCTTTGTTCACAAGAGACACTCACTCTGGATTTGGAGTTGTCCATGCCCAGTTCCACATCTTTTTTCAGGCGGCGGCGGCGACACCGGAGCAGGTTGATCAGTCTCTTGATACACAGATAGAAGGACTTTGGGCTGGGAACGATGCTAAACGGAGGCGGGAGAGTCTTGCCATTGTCAAAATACGAGAGCCAGAGTTTAGAGCGGGCAAACTTCCACTCCACATCTGCATCATCCTGTGAGAAATAGACAGTAGATATAAAACTAGAAATAATCATACTGTAACATATTAGAGAGATCAGACACTTACATAACATGAGCAAGGTCTCGGCCCATGGGTTTGTACTTACTGGTTTAGGCTGTTGCATTTGGTATTTATGACCATTTTTGCACAGAAATACAGTCACTTTACTGTGGTAAGAATAATAACATGCTTAAGAAGGCAAAAAAATAAATAAATTCACTGTTAAAAAAAACTTTACTTGAATTAAGCTGTCTGTATATTTTTTTGAGATTTTAAAATAAAATAAAAAATCATTTAAAATTATAAGTTCTTTTAAAACATTTATTCATTTAAGGATTCATTTGATTATTATTTTTTTATTCAAATTAAAAAAATATATTTTTTAAATCAATAAAAAATTATTAAAAAATACATTGATAAGATTTTTATGCAAAACAAATAGCTTTGAAGTACTTAGAAATAAGAGTTAAGTGGGTCAGGATGGTCGATTAGTCATTGCAACAGCTGGTCCATTTGTGAGGTTGGATTGTTTTGTTGTTTTAGCTATAATAGGTTTGTGTAGGAGTTACATTTTTGTCTAGCAATAGATGCTTAAAGCCTCTCCTGAAATCTGAAGTATGGGCCATTTACACAAGTGTAATTGCTCAGTGAGAGTTGAAACCCCATCTGCCGTCCTTCTGAAAGATTACTGTCATTTTAACAGCAGTGTTATCAAGAGCTTCAGACAGGCAGCTCTGATTCTTTTCTCCCGGAGGATTATTGGAAACACTGAGGACAAGCTTGATCTGATTCTAGACTAATTTTTTGGCAAAGAAATTAATTTTTTTCATCGCTCACTAAAAAGTTCTTTGGGGGACCAAAAATGTTCGACGTTAACGTCAGTGACTGATAAATTGGGATCTCGCTTGAGAGCCCAATCACCTTTGAGTGGTAACAGAACAAGCAAATGGACATTGGCGAGTGAGATTTGCATTGCAAACTACGCCCCGTGCCACGGGTATCTAAGGAAGCGTGCGGGACTCACTCGCTAAGCTTTTGCTTCGGAGCTGAGCGTGTCTAAACTGATTCTGCACTGCAATCAATATTCGTTTGGTACACGGAAACCAGAAAGAAGTTTGACACAAAGTGTTGGTGTAACAGCGTGTCAGTGGTGTTCGCCTTCCTTAGAGAGTGTTGTTTCTAAAAGAGTATTTGCACGCTGTGCAGTGAACTTTCCCCTGTGTTCTTCAGCACTGAAAGAGCCTTTTCCGTAAAAGAGCAAGCGGATGGCGAGCATCTTTTTAAAGACGCCTCTCCATCTGTGCATTTCTGGATGTGGTCGATTCCTGCCCTTATCTGACGGCCACGATCTCCGTCTTACATGCCTGGGCAATAAGCATGCTTAAACATTCGTGGGTGGTTCATGTTTTCGCATGAGAACATGACTACGTTGGCACTATGGTCGCAAGTCCCGAGATGGGCATGTGTGACAATCATACCGGCCTGTCGCCGAGTTTCAGTCTGTGGGCAGACCTTGCTTTTCCCCTAGAACAAGTGTCCGGGCATGTTGTCTCAACAGATGCCTCCACCACTGGCTGGGGTGCAGTTTGACCGTTGCGTACATCAACGCCTGTTTTACACATACTCCGTCTGCAGTGCATATGCGGTGCGTGTTGCAGTATGTATGCGATGGAGGAGCAGTGCTTTCACATATGCCGCGTTTGCAGTGCGCAACTGATCTGCGGTTGAATACCACAAACACAGCATTTATTCATTATTTTTATTTCAAATCCAAAAGTTGTTACTGAACATGGCTTGTCAGCATTGCAATTCTCTTTGTATACACTCTTTCATAGATGTCACGTTTAAACATTTATTCAATTCATTACTTCATATTTATATAGCCTAGTACTTTAGATCTAGGCCTCTATATTACGTTGCTCACGCAGGTGGCAAAACATTTAAACATAGGTTAGAGCCTAAAATCACAAACATTTTAAATTAAAACTTACAATAGGCTAGACAAAAACAGCTGACTCTTGTCTTTTCTTTTTACAAGAAATCCTGCAGGTCATAAAGACATTTTTCCACCTCCAAGAAAGGACGAGTGCTATCCATTATGTCTCCTTATTTACCTAAATGCCTAAATACACGTTTTCCTTGTTTACCCGAGGAAAAAAAGTCATGTGTTGACATTAAAACAGAATAGATTTTACATTATATGCATCTGTGGTGAAATTACTATGATTTTTCCGTCAATACATGTTTATTTTAATGCGAACAATGCGCTGTCACTTTAATTCAGCGCGTGCAGCACAGCAAAACATAGACTCTGTGCGGAAACGATTGCTGCACTGCTGCAGACGCACCGCTCCTGGAACGCACTGCCGGACCACATCAGCGTGCACTGTGAAAGCTCTAACCGCTTAACATGGGTACGGAAAAAATACGCACCGCATACGCACTGCAAACGGAGTATGTGTGAAACAGGCGTTAAGGTGGTCTACACTCCTGTCGCATGTCACAACTCGCCTGCTATCTCCTCCTCTGGAGTCAGAAGTGACTCAGGTTGCTTCGTGCCATTCATATTCCGGGCGAGCTCAATTGTGCAGCAGACACGCTCTCACAATAGCTCACACTCCACTCCTCAGAGTGGAGACTCCACCCCCTTTTGGTCCAGCTGATTTGGAGGAGCTTCGGAGCCGCTCAGGTAGACCTGTTTGCCACTCTGGACACGTACTATTGCCAGTTGTTTTACTCCCTGACCGAGGGGACCCTCGGCATGGATGCACTGGCACACAGCTAGCCCAATGGCCTACGCAAGTATGCGTTTCCCCCAGTGATCCTACTCACACAGACCCTGTACAAGGTCAGGGTGGACGAGGAACAGGTCTTGTTGGTTGCGCCTTATTGGCCCACCCAGACCTGGTTCCCGGAATTGCCCTGAGGAAGGACCTACTTTCTCAGGGACAGGACCTCTGGAACCTTCACGTGTGGTCTCTGGATGGGAGGTTTTTAGTGACCTACCCTCAGCGGTAGTAGACACTATCACTTCAGCGAGAGCCCCCTCTACGAGGCGCGCTTATACTTGGAAGTGGAACCTGTTTGTTGAATGGTGCTCTTCTCACCAAGAAGACCCCCGTAAATGCCAGATCAGAGTCATTCTTTCCTTTCTGCAAGAAGGGTTGGAGCGAAGGCTGTCTCCCTTCACCCTGAAAGTGTATGTTGCTGCTATCGCCGCACATCACAACACACTAGAAAGAAAATCTGTGTGAAAGCACGGCCTGGTCATCAGGAGGTTAAACCCTCCTCGACCTAGCCTTATTCCCTCTTGGGACCTCTCTCTGGTCTTAACGGCCCTGCGGAGAGCTCCCTTTGAGCCCTTGCAGTCAGTTGAGATTAAGATCCTGTCTCTTAATACAGCGCTCCTGACTGTGCTGACTTCCATTAAGAGGGTTGGGGACCTGCAAGCATTTTCGGTCAAAGAAACGTGCCTGGAGTTCGGGCCGGCCTACTCTCAAGTTATTATGAGACCCTAGTCTGGATATGTGCCCAAAGTTCCTACCACTCCTTTCAGAGACCAGGATACGTGCACTATTTGCTCCTCATGTGAGTTCCCCAACTGATGAAGCCTGCTTGGAGTTCCTCCAGCACCTTCGGCAGTCAGACGCGGCAGAGGCGTCTGATGCCAGGTCTAGCACTTGTATGCA
Source organism: Rhinogobio ventralis (assembly GCA_039654625.1). Taxonomy (NCBI): domain Eukaryota; kingdom Metazoa; phylum Chordata; class Actinopteri; order Cypriniformes; family Gobionidae; genus Rhinogobio; species Rhinogobio ventralis. The sequence goes on from CM077198.1 coordinate 3,820,854, forward strand.
TGCCCGGTGGTCAGCCTCTGTGTTAGACTAGGTGCCCATTTGTTGTGATTATCCCTCGGGTGATCCCATATGTGTACATTTGACATTGGAGTCATTCAGTGTCCACAGCTGTTAGTTCACTAGAGAAACAACTCTTTCACTAAATATATGAGCTATATTAGCCTATATATTCATTATATTCTACTAAACCTGTTAGTGATGTCTGGATTATTTAATGTATGTTTAAATAAATATGTCATGACAGCCACTGTGTATAAATGATTATATTTCAACAACGAATTGGAGTAAAAACATAATTTTATAATTAGAAATAGAAGTTAATGCAAAAACTGCCTTATGTGAAGTTTACATGTTTGCATACAATGTGTTATTTGAGTGTTGATTATTATATCTAAAGATATATAGCAACTGAATTTAGGCTAATAGTTTGGGCTCTGTTGTTAGCCTTTAATATTACAGTAATGGGCAAGTAAGGGCTCCTTATATAGTTTACACTTTACAGCATTAGCAGAGATAAAAAAAAAAATATTTGAAAAACTTTTAGTTATAATTGAATTAATTTAAGGACAGACACAATTTGTTCAGTAAACCACTGTTTAATAAAAATAAAAAAAATACAAAAAAAATACAAAAAAAAATAAATAATATATATATATATATATATTTTATATTTAGTTTTCTCTCCCCTGCTGTACCAAACCCGTACCGAACCGTGACTTCAAAACCGAGGTACGTACCGAACCGTCAGTTTTGTGTACCATTACACACTAATATATATGATTTATATAGGCTTCTGTGATTTTTATGGAGCCCCCAGATACCCTGGGGCCCTAAGTGGCCATTTACCTCGATTATGGGTTAAGTTTGCCCCGACATAGTTCATAGAACTTTTTTTCTGAAACGTTTTAGTTGGACGTTTGTCATTTTTTAAATGTTACTAGTTTCAGAACATTCAGAGAACATTCTAAAGTAACAAGCCCATTATGTTTGCACAATGATGAAATGGAATGTTCCATAACTAAGCAAAAACTTTTTAAAAACATTTAAAAAACTCGACGTTTTTAACATTCAGAGAACATTTAGAAATAATGTTTTCATAACTCAATGGGAGCATTAGAATATATATATTTTTAACTGGAACCTTTATTTTTAAGAATGTATTAGATTTTTTTTTTCTTCAGTATTGACCCCTTTAAATCTTGAGTATGATGAACGTTTCATTTTGGCACAAGTTTTGGCACAAGTATCGGTGTTGGTGATCTTGTTGGTAATCTGAACTCTTAATTCAAGTGAAAACAAAGGAAAAATAACTCACCTCTATTTCCTGGTACGAGCTGTTTATCATGGCAATAAGCATGTTGAGCAGAACCACCACCATGGTAACGTTGTAGATTCCATACAGCACGTAGCCGATGTTCTCAATAAATTTATGATCATATTTCAGAACCACAGAGGACACTTCAGACAGCCCGAATATGGACCAAAAGAGCGTTTTAAAACTCTCCTCAACCCTGTGAACACAGACAGGCGGGAAGAGATTGTTTAAAGTCAGTGTGAAGCTTCCCTAACCCATTCTACATTCTACAGTAATGTGACACATGGCAGAGTTAAACAGGATATTTAACAAGAAAAAGAAGTGCATACATAAAAGCAAAGGTGCCAGTGAGAACCAAAAACAGGAAATTCTTGGCTCACCAGTGAAAAGACCTTTTATGCAGCTGATCTAAGATGTTAGCAGCAGATCCTTTAAGTCCTGTAAGTTGCGAGGTGGGGCCTCCATGGATCTGACTTTTTTGTTCAGCACATCCCACAGATGCTCGATGGGATTGAGATCTGGGGAATTTGGAGGTCAAGTCAACACCTCAAACTCGTTGTTGTGCTCCTCAAACCATTCCTGAACCATTTGTGCTTTGTGGCAGGGCGCATTATCCTGCTGAAAGAGGCCACAGCCACCAGGGAATACCGTTTCCATGAAAGGCTGTACATGGTCTGCAACAATGCTTAGGTAGGTGGTACATGTCAAAGTAACATCCACACGGATGGCAGGACCCAAGGTTTCCCAGCAGAACATTTCCCAAAGCATCACACTGCCTCCGTCGGCTTGCCTTCTTTCCATAGTGCATCCTGGTGCCATGTGTTCCCCAGGCAACGCACACATACCTGGCCATCCACATGATGTAAAAGAAAATGTGATTCATCAGACCAGGCCACTTTCTTCCATTGCTCCGTGGTCCAGTTCTGATGCTCACGTGCCCACTGTTGGTGCTTTCGGCGGTGGACAGAGGTCAGCATGGGCACCCTGACTGGTCTGCGGCTATGCAGCCCCATACGCAACAAACTGCGATGCACTGTGTATTCTGACACCTTTCTATCAGAACCAGCATTAACTTCTTGAGCAATTTGAGCTCCAGTAGCTCGTCTCTGTTTGATCGGACCACACGGGCCAGCCTTCGCTCCCCACGTGCATCAATGAGCCTTGGCCGCCCATGACCCTGTCTCCGGTTCTCCACTGTTCCTTCCTTGGAGCACTTTTGATAGATACTGACCACTGCAGACCGGGAACATCCCACAAGAGCTGCAGTTTTGGAGATGCTCTGACCCAGTTGTCTAGCCATCACAATTTGGCCCTTGTCAAACTCGCTCAAATCCTTACGCTTGTCCATTTTTCCTGCTTCTAACACATCAACTTTGAGGACATGTTCACTTGCTGCCTAATATATCCCACCCACTAACAGGTGCCGTGATGAAGAGATAATCAGTGTTGTTCACTTCACCGGTCATAATGTTATGTATATTTCTTTATAGCTTTACTTAATTTTTATTTCAGTTTTAGTTTTAAAACTATTTCACGTTGACTTTAAATATGAACTTGCTCAGTGATTGGTGTGAGTAAAAAAAGTATGGTCCATACATTTTTCCTACACACCCAATTACAGTACTAGACAGTAAAATGAATCGCAGGCGCTCCAGACAATCGGATGAAATCCTCTGGGATAGTAAATGTCTGGAGAGTAGAAAAAGAAGAATGACAGCCATGCAAATCTATTTTTCTTCCCTGGAGATCAGCTGTGAAAATGAATGATGTGATTGAGGAATCTCAGGGCTCTGTTGTTTGAGTACATACAGTAGCTGACAGGTCGGACTTGTTTCCTCACTTCTCGCTCGCTGTGAAACAAACCTCATCCTGTTGGAGGCACTCTGCTGTGAAATGAGCTCCAGCACTTTTGATGCTGGGAAACCAAGAGTTCATTTCACAGGACTGACACTTCCACTACTGCATCTTCACCTGACAGACCACAGCTCCTTTCTTTGAGTTGAGCAGATGACCTTCTTGCACAAATATTGAGTCACATTTACTGTGAAGGAGTAACATACTCAAAGTCAAAAAAGGCAAATTAAAAAAAAAAATTATGAAAAGGAATTCACTTGAAATAAACTATTTATGATCTTAAAATAAAAAAATATATCAAATCTTAATAAACAGATTTTAATTCCTTAATTTATTTTTTTAAAGATTTAAAATAATTAAAAAATAAAAATTTAAAGTAAAATATAACAAATAAATACAAATGATATTAATATTAAAAAAAACTATTTTAATTATATATTTTAATAATATTAATTTTAAAATAAAAAATAGTTAAATTTCTTTAAAAATATATACATTTTTTAAAATAATAATTAAAACATTAATCAATCTAAAATTCATTACAAAATAAATACAGAATCTGATTTTTAAAAAATATATTTTAATTTTAAAATTAAAATTAAATAAAAAATATATATTTTAAAGATTTAAAAATATCTAGAATAAGTAAAAGAGAAAATTCAACTTATAAAAATAAAACATGTTTTTAAAATTCATTACAAAATAAATACAAACGCATTTAAAACTATTCAAATTATTTTAAGATATTAAAATTATTTTTTTGTAGTAATGATTGCTTTGAAGTGCTTAGAAATATGAGTCAAGTGTGTCAGGATGGTCGACTGGTAATTGCAACAGCTGACTAGTCAATGTGTGAGGTTGACAGGTCAGTTGATCTGGATTGTTTTGTTGTTTTAGCTGTAACAGTCTTTAGCAAGATCGTGTGCTATGTGGTCTGGTAGACATGACCTAAACTATTTATACCTGGTTATCTCAACTAGTCAACTAGTGCGTTTTGAAAAAATGTACATCCCTAATAGTAGTAATGTTTCCTCAAACAATATATGTTGCAGAACATGGACACTGACAGAAACTGGTATAGGATTTACGGTTACACTTTATTTTAAAGTGTCATTGTTAAAGTGTAACTATATATTTAAGTACTAACAATTAACTAATAATTAACTACATGTACTTACTATAGGGTTATGGTAGGATTAGGATTTGGTTTAGGGTTAGTTGCATGTAATTATGCACAATTTTCTGTTATTACTATGGTAAATACATGTAACATGTAACAAGGACATTGTAAAATAAAGTGTTACCGGCTTTACTTTGAAACAGTTTTCACTCAAATATTGCTAGTACATTTCACAAATAATTACAAAGAAACAGCAAATAACACATTGAATTAAAGGGGTCATGACCTGGCTTTTTAAATTTTTTTATGCTGTTGTCCGAGGTCAACTTATGACGTTCGCATGGCTTTTACATTCAAAAACATCATAATGAATAAGTAATAGGCTATTTTCTGCCCTGGTTTTGAGCCTAGCTCCTGGAGCGCTCGGTTTTTATGGGCGTGCCGCATTGAAGACTTGGAAGTAAACGCCCACGGCTAGGATTGGATAAGATTTGCATATTTAATGAGCTTCTGCTCCCCCGTGAGTACACGTAAGTAATTGTTTTGAAAGCGTGTGGGAAAACGGCAACCGGAATGAATTGGCCACAGGGCTTGCAAAACATCTTTATCAAACAAACACAATGATTTATCTCTCATCCACCCACGATTAATTTTTTATTACTTGGCCCATCCGATTGGTGGATATAACCGCAAACTGCATCACTAACACACACACACACATACACACACACACACACACACACAAGCCTCACTGCAGAGTTGGACAAACCAGCATGATCAAAACTTCCGCGATTGTATTTTTCCTTCAAATATCAAGTCAAGAGAGTGAACAACGCACCTCAATAAAGAAATTATATTTCACTATTTAAGATAGCCCGGTGATGGAAAACACATAGCCCCGAGACGTTGGGCTTTGCGAGCCCTGGCCCATACATGTCCGAGTCTGATCACGAATCGCAATGAACCAACAACACCTCAAATAAAGGATTCTCCAGCCTGTGACAGCGTGCTAAGTTATGTTCAGTTAGACACGTACACATAATCAATAGATATCAAACGATCTGTAACAATGCAATACTGTCACATATAAAACACGTTTTACTCATATAAGTGTGTTGCTTCATTCATTAATGTAATCTCATCCTGTCTGCAAATCCAGTCTCTTGTTTACAAACGAATCCGTGGTGAAATGAAGGAACAAACGTGCAATGTCTGTGAGCTGGATATTCATTAAAAATAAAGTTCATCCATGCATTCATAATATTGGAATCCGAATTAAGCTTATGCGGTATGTTTATTGCTTAGAAGTTCGATCCGGTTTAGCTCTATGTAGGTCTATGTCATGTCAGGCACGAGTCGGTGGGCGGGGCTACATAATCAGGCGTTCTTCTTCTTCTGCAGAGGTGGTGTTTCACCACACTCTGATGTCACAGCCTGGCACATTCTGAGATCGAGCATTTGCTGGGCCTGGCGTCAATAAAAGATTTTTTTGACTAACAAGGAAGTTTTCAGCTCCGAAACTTACAGGATATTCTTATATTACCATGACCTTTTATACAACAAAGGCTGGAATGAAAAGTTGATTTCTCAATTCATGACCCCTTTAAACATTGAATTTAGAAGTAGAAAGACGTGAAGTGTAAAACACTCCAATAATAATAATATTATTTTTGCATGTGCGTCACTCACGTGGTGAAGGCGGGATTAACCTTTGCCCCCAGATAGTAGGAGTAGAGGATGAACATGCCGATCATGAATGCGAGGAAGACCATGATGAAGAGAACCATGAACTTGAAGATGTCCTTGACCGTGCGGCCCAGGGAGATCTGGAGCGGCCCGAAGCTCTCGTTGGCCGGGAGGATGTAGGCGATACGAGAGAAGCTCAGGACCACGGCGATGGCGTACAGACCCTCGGAGATCAGCTGAGGGTCCGACGGAAGCCACTTGTCTCTTGCTGAAAGAACCAGAAGTCACACATGTAGAAAGGAAAGGTTAGTTGTCTCTAAATAGCAAAATGTTAGCCAATTAATCGGCCTGGCTGATATATCGGAATATAATTGTAATTGATCTTTAATATTTGGACAAAGGCAAGGATCGCCTGTCACAGTGACCATCATGAACAAACGTTTAAGCTGATCCATTTCTGTCCAGTGTTGATTTAGAATATATTTTGTTAATATTTTGAATTTATTTTTATATTTTATTTTCAGTTTTAGTGATTTTGTTGGGTTTGTCATTTTTATTAGTTTGTTTTTTATTAAAATGTCTAAATATTTTTTATTAATTTTTATTTTTAGTTGATTTAGTTTTTATTTTAGTAACAGTGTTATTTTAGTATCCTTGAGATACTATTATAGTATTTATTAATATTTTGAATGTATTATATTTTAATTTCACTAGTTTTAGTAATTTTGTTGTTTTTATTAAAATATGTCTATATACACTCACCTAAAGGATTATAAGGAACACCTGTTCAATTTCTCATTAATGCAATTATCTAATCAACCAATCACATGGCAGTTGCTTCAATGCATTTAGGGGTGTGGTACTGGTCAAGACAATCTCCTGAACTCCAAACTGAATGTCAGAATGGGAAAGAAAGGTGATTTAAGCAATTTTGAGCGTGGCATGGTTGTTGGTGCCAGACGGGCTGGTCTGAGTATTTCACAATCTGCTCAGTTACTGGGATTTTCACGCACAACCATTTCTAGAGTTTACAAAGAATGGTGTGAAAAGGGAAAAACATCCAGTATGCGGCAGTCCTGTGGGCGAAAATGCTATGTTGATGCTAGAGGTCAGAGGAGAATGGGCCGACTGATTCAAGCTGATAGAAGAGCAACTTTGACTGAAATAACCACTCGTTACAACCGAGGTATGCAGCAAAGCATTTGTGAAGCCACAACACGCACAACCTTGAGGCGGATGGGCTACAACAGCAAAAGACCCCACCGGGTACCACTCATCTCCACTACAAATAGGGAAAAGAGGCTACAATTTGCACGAGCTCACCAAAATTGGACAGTTGAAGACTGGAAAAATGTTGCCTGGTCTGATGAGTCTCGATTTCTGTGGAGACATTCAGATGGTAGAGTCAGAATTTGGCGTAAACAGAATGAGAACATGGATCCATCATGCCTTGTTTCCACTGTGCAGGCTGGTGGTGGTGGTGTAATGGTGTGGGGGATGTTTTCTTGGCACACTTTAGGCCCCTTAGTGCCAATTGGGCATCGTTTAAATGCCACGGCCTACCTGAGCATTGTTTCTGACCATGTCCATCCCTTTATGACCACCATGTACCCATCCTCTGATGGCTACTTCCAGCAGGATAATGCACCATGTCACAAAGCTCGAATCATTTCAAATTGGTTTCTTGAACATGACAATGAGTTCACTGTACTAAAATGGCCCCCACAGTCACCAGATCGTCTCGGTTACGTATGTAACCCTCGTTCCCTGAAGGAAGGGAACGGAGACGTTACGTCAGTTACTGACGGAATGGGGGTTTCGCTTAGAAGCCAATCGCCTTTGAGCTCTACAAAACGAGCCAATGGCATGAAAATGCCATGGGTCTGCGGAATTTGCATGCCGCAACCCCGCCCCACGGCGTGGGTATAAAGGGCGTTGCGTGGCAATCTCGCATTATGTTTACCTGCTGAAGAGCCGAGGCATGAGCGCCCGGCCAGTTCCAGCGGTACAGCGGCCATGGCAGGGGGACGTAACGTCTCCGTTCCCTTCCTTCAGGGAACGAGGGTTACATACGTAACCGAGACGTTCCCTTTCAGTCAGTACACTACGAGTTACGTCAGTTACTGACGGAATGGGGGTCCCAATACAATCTCGCCATGACGGCTGTCTTCCAGCGTCCTGCGCTGACCCGGGCTCCCTGCCGTGAGTGTGGCACGAACGAGGGGCTAGGCTCAACGCTACCAAGGTACACTGGGAAGCATATCCCACGTGGAGAATGCAACACAATGCCAACCCAAAGGGGGGGGACTTGAAGAATACACCTATGACCCGAAGGAGCTGCATAGGGAACACTCTGGGGTATCCAGCCGAAGGTGGAAAATTTCAACCCCAGGCGTGGCAAGGGAAGACATGAGCTACAAGAGACTTACCGTGGAAATACACCTGTGGGGGTTACCCAGCGGGGGAACCATGCACACGGAGGCACCTAGCCGAACACGAGGGGTGGCCTGAAAAGGGCACTCGCTCTGGTGACGACATCGACAGTGCTGGAGGAGCTCAGGGCTTACTGGGGAAGCTCACCTGAGAGGAATAGCGCACGCATCCAGTCCGTGGAGTGGAATGGCGCAGCAAGCGAAGACACCTGAGCCTGTCCGGTTACTGGCCAGTAGGGGCGAGTACACGAGAGGATACAGGCTCCACTCGGAGATTATAAAATCTTGCGAATGTGTTGGGTGTTGCCCAGCCTGCAGCTCTACAAATGTCTGTTAGCGAGGCGCCATGCGCTAGAGCCCAAGAGGAGGCAACACTCCTGGTGGAGTGTGCTCTTACCCCGAGGGGGCATGGCATGCCCTGGACTTGATATGCCAGGACAATGGCGTCCACTATCCAGTGGGACAACCTCTGCTTGGAGAGAGCCTTCCCTTTCTGCTGCCCTCCGTAACAGACAAAGAGCTGGTCTGAGGTCCTGAAACACTGCGTCCGGTCTACGTAAGCGCGAAGGGCGCGTACTGGACAGAGCAGTGCCAAGGCTAGATCTGCCTCCTCCAACGGCAGCGCTTGCAGGTTCACCACCTGGTCCCTGAAGGGAGTGGTGGGAACCTTGGGCACGTATCCAGGCCGGGGTCTCAGGATGACGTGAGAATTGGCCGGCCCGAATTCCAGGCACGCTTCGTCAACCGAAAATGCCTGCAGGTCCCCTACCCTCTTGATGGAGGCCAAAGCAGTCAGGAGCGCCACTTTCAATGAAAGGAACTTCAGCTCGACTGACTGCAATGGCTCAAAGGGAGCCTTTTGCAGGGCAGCTAAGACCACTGCTAGGTCCCAAGAGGGTACCTGAGGTGGGCGAGGAGGATTTAACCTCCTCGCACCTCTGAGGAACCTGCTGACCAGGTCATGCTGTCCAACCGTTTTAGAATCCACCAGGTCATGATGGGCTGAAATAGCAGCCACATAGACCTTCAGGGTGGAGGGAGACAGCCTTCGCTCCAACCCTTCCTGGAGGAAGGAGAGCACGGACCCGATCGAGCATTTTCTGGGGTCCTCTCGCCGAGAGGAGCACCAGGTGACGAAGAGGTTCCACTTCAACGCATAGGCCTGTCTGGTAGACAGGGCTCTAGCGGAAGTGATGGTAGCCGCCACCTGAGGTGGCAGGGTACTCAAACCTGCCGCGTCCCGTCCAGGTTCCACACGTGGAGGTTCCACAGGTCGGGACGCGGGTGCCATATGGTGCCCCGCCTCTGAGACAGGAGGTCCTGTCTCAGAGGGATCGACCAGGGAGGTGCTGTCGCAAGGAGTACAAGTTCTGAGAACCAGGTCCGGCCTGGTCTCAGTCGTCGAGATAGTTCAGGATGCGAACCCCGTGTTGCCTGAGCGGCACAAGGGCTGCCTCGACAATCTTCGTAAAGACGCGAGGGGACAGGGCTAGCCCGAAAGGGAGAACCGTGTACTGATATGCCTGCCCCTCGAAGGCAAACCGTAGAAACGATCTGTGTCGAGGAAGAATGGAGACATGAAAGTACGCGTCCTTCAGGTCGATCGCTGCAAACCAATCCGAGGGACGAACGCACTCGAAAATGCGTTTGGCTGTCAACATCTTGAATGGAAGCCTGTGCAGGGTTCGGTTCAAGACGCGCAGGTCCAGGATTGGCCGTAACCCACCGGTTTTCTTGGGTACAATGAAGTAAGGGCTGTAGAAGCCGGACTTCATCTCGGCTAGAGGGACGATCTCGATCGCACCCTTCGCCAGTAGGGTGTCGACCTCCGCACGCATGACAGGGGCATTGCCACCCACCACGGTGTAGCGGACTCCCCGAAAGCGGGGAGGAGACCGAGCGAACTGAATCGCATAGCCGAACCGGATGGTGCGAGCGAGCCAACTGGACAGGTTGGGAAGCGCTAGCCAGGCTCCCAAGAACTGAACCAGCGGGGGCAGGAGGGGTGGGAGTCGCTGGGGGGCGGCCTCGGCGGGGAGCAGACTAAGGCTTCTGGGCCGGCGGCTGGGTGGAGGCAGCAGCTGGCCGCCGGGGCAGAATGTGTTTAATTGCCTCAGTCTGCTTCTGAGCAGTCGAGAACTGTTGGGCGAAGTCCTGGACCGCCCCGCCGAATAGCCCAGCCTGGGAAATGGGAGAATTGAGGAAACGTGTTCGCTCAGATTCTCCCACATCAACCAGGTTGAGCCATAGATGTCGCTCCTGGACCACCGAAGTGGACATCACCTGACCGAGAGAGCGAGCGGTCACCTTCGTCGCCCGTAGAGCGAGGTCGGTGGCCGTCCGCAACTCTTGCATTAATGCAGGGTCAGCATTGCCCTCGTGCATGTCCCTGAGCACCTTGGCCTGATAGACCTGTAGGGTAGCCATGGCATGCAGGGCGGACGCGGCCTGGCCCGCAGCTCTGTAGGTCTTCGCCGTCAACGTGGACGTGAATCTACAGGCTTTGGACGGGTGCTTTGGGTCACCGCGCCATGTCGCAGCACTCTGTGGACACAGTTGCATCGCAGCAGAGCGCTCAACAGGGAGTCAAGGGAGACTCCCACGATATCGACACCTCTTCATGCACTTCCGGGAAGAAAGGCACTGGGGGCTGACGGGCGCCTTCGGCACGGGCCGCCCCCAGATACCAATCATCTAGCCGGGAACGCTCGGGACATGGCCAGGGTTCCACACAAGCCCAATCGTCTCGGCCGCCTGGGCAAGCATGGCTGTGAGTTCCGGATCGGACTCGGGCAATGCTGGAACTCCCGAAGGAGGCAACACAGCCGAATCGTCATCTCCGGAGGAATCCAGCCCACCTTGTGATGCGGCAATCGACATAGCATCCTCCGCGGGTGTGCCAAATGAAACGCAGGGCCCCGAACGGGAAGCCCCGGCGCCCTCATCAGGCAACACCACGGGTTGCAGTGTGCAGGAGGGGGGTGTGGCCCGAGGAGGATTCGTCGGGTTATTCCACACCGTAACCCTCAGACCACCCTGACCACCAGCCAAAGTACCCCCTCCAGTGGAGGAAGTAGATTGGGGTGTGGTAGAGGGGACTCTCCCCCCATTACGGAGATCATGGAGTCTCGATCGCAACACTGAGATGGTCATGTTCCCGCAGTGAGAACATGACTCATCCATGAACGCGCGTTCAGCGTGCACGAGGCCCAAGCACGGCAAACAGCGATCATGACCATCGAACGGAGGTACCAGTCGACCGCACCCAGAAACGGAGCACGGGCGAGCCATCTTTAAAAAGACGTGCCGCGTGCAGCTCTTTTAGAGAGGAGTGAAAACTCTGCAGAATGCCGAAGCACCCAGGGAGAATGCGCACGCTGTGCTCGATCACTGCACAGATCAGACAGGAAATGCGGAACTCGCTGGAACGTGCCGTAACACCAACACTCTGGAGAGAAACTCGTCTTGAAGAGGAAAGCGCTCAGGCAGTAAACTCGGCTCTGAAGCAGAAACATAATGCGAGATTGCCACGCAACGCCCTTTATACCCACGCCGTGGGGCGGGGTTGCGGCATGCAAATTCCGCAGACCCATGGCATTTTCATGCCATTGGCTCGTTTTGTAGAGCTCAAAGGCGATTGGCTTCTAAGCGAAACCCCCATTCCGTCAGTAACTGACGTAACTCGTAGTGTACTGACTGAAAGGGAACTCAACCCAATAGAGCATCTTTGGGATGTGGTGGAACGGGAGCTTCGTGCCCTGGATGTGCATCCCACAAATCTCCATCAACTGCAAGATGCTATCCTATCAATATGGGCCAACATTTCTAAAGAATGCTTTCAGCACCTTGTTGAATCAATGCCACGTAGAATTAAGGCAGTTCTGAAGGCGAAAGGGGGTCAAACACAGTATTAGTATGGTGTTCCTAATAATCCTTTAGGTGAGTGTATATATATATATATATAGTTTTTATTCATTTTTATGTTATTTTTGTTATTTTAGTATCCTTGATATACTAATATTTTGAATTAGAGTGTATGTTTATATTTTCCATTCTCATTTTAAATTTCAGTTAAGGTGTTAGTAATTTTGTTGTGTTTATATTTTTATAACTTTTATAACTATTATAATATATAGTTTTTATTCATTTTTATTTCATTTTTATTTCTTGTTAAATTAAATGAAAATTACAAATTTTGCTTTGGCAACTAGATTACTAGATTTTTCAGTTAATGTTTATTTTATTTAATATAAAAAATGTTTATGTTTTACATAGTTTTAGTTTTTGCTTCAGTTATAATAATAACAACCCTGTTTAGTACTTCGAAAAATTGTCAACTAGCTGAAATAAAATAATACAGAAATTTGCAGAAAGTTCAATAAACACAAAATAATTCATAAATTTCAATAAACTTTATTTCAAGAAAGTTTGTTTCAAAGTTTTTAAAAAAAAGTTTTTTTTTAATGGTTTTAGTTTTAGTTAACGATAGCTGTCGAATTATAGTAAGAGGTTAATCAAAGTTTCAATTCCTGAACTCAATCAGTCTTGAAATCAATCATTTATTTTCTAAAATTACTTTGGTGTGCACAGCTATCAGAAAAAATCCTTACATGTGCATTTAATCATATTTTTAATCATAATACTACCAAAACTATGTATATTTCAATGTTTTCAGACATTCTCTCAGAGTGACTGCAGCGCTCAGACTCTCCCTCACCGTATGTGAAATATCTGATGTCTGGCGGCAGCATGACCAGCGAGAGGTCTGAAGCGTGGATATTCTCATCCACATACTCCTGGGCTTTCATGGCCTGCATGAAGGCGAAAAACCGGGCGGTGAAAGCTGCGATGAAGATGGAGAGCATGCCAAAATCCAGAACGTTCCAGAGCTGCATGATGTATTCCCTCGGCCCCTCCGTCCACAGCTCTTTACACTCCGACCACATCATTCCTGCAGAAAACAGAGCAGCCACGAAAACACCACATTTTTCATTATCAGTTGTCACCACCCATAGCAGTAGTGTATGGTATGGTCGAAAATAGAATAAACTGTTTCTTGTGGTGAACACCATGGGATTGTAAAATGTTCCCATTGATGAGACAAGAAAATCAAAGTGCAGACAAAACAGCACAACTAATTGTGGACTGAGCTCATGTATTTTCATATGGAGAAATGAGGACAGAAGATATGAAGGAGAGATAAAGAGACAGAGAGAGAATTAATCAGACAATCAAAGAGCTGGAGGAGAACAGTATGATGGAGCCTCAGCGAATTCTGTTAAAACGATGAACTACATTTGCATTATACTTTAATTTAAAATCTAAGTTAGAAGAATGCCAAAGGAAATCCAAGTAATACTTCACTCAATTTAATCAGACACTGAAAGCATGCTGGAATAGAGAGGGGATTTCACCTCCAAAACTATATATATATATATATATATATATATATATATACACACAAGTCCAATAAATCCATGACATCCAATTCATTACACACCAAACTCCCATGAGAGAAGCCATAGGAATCAGTGAGAACAGGAGCTTGTGTTGAAGCGAGAAGGTCAGGGGTTTGTGTTCAGAAGAGTCATACTGAGCACTCAACCAACACCACAATATAATCAACCTTCTCACACACACTTTTCCAATGTTACACTTGTATGAGCACTAGAATCACATTCTGAACGAACATTCTGAAAGCACACTTTGAACGAACATTCTGAACGCACACTTTGAATGAACATTCTGAACGCACACTTGGAACAAACATTCTGAACGCACACTTTGAACGATCATTCTGAACGCACACTTTGAACTAACATTCTGAACGCACCTTTGAACGAACATTCTGAACGCACACTTTGAACGAACATTTTGAACGCACCTTTGAATGCACATTCTGAACGCACACTTTGAACGAATATTCTGAACGCACCTTTTAAACGAAAACACTTTCAACGAACGCACACTTTCAACGAACATTCTGAAGGCACACTTTGAATGCACATTCTGAACGCACACTTTGAACGAACATTCTGAACGCACCTTTGAATGCACATTCTGAACGCACACTTTGAACGAATATTCTGAACGCACCTTTTAAACGAAAACACTTTCAACGAACGCACACTTTGAAGGAACATTCTAAACGCACACTTTGAATGAACATTCTGAAGGCACACTTTGAACGAACATTCTGAAGGCACACTTTGAATGAACATTCTGAACGCACACTTTGAACGAACATTTTGAACGCACCTTTGAATGCACATTCTGAACGCACACTTTGAACGAACATTCTGAATGCACCTTTGAATGCACATTCTGAACGCACACTTTGAACGAATATTCTGAACGCACCTTTTAAACGAAAACACTTTCAACGAACGCACACTTTGAAGGAACATTCTAAACACACACTTTGAATGCACATTCTGAACGCACACTTAGAACGAATATTCTGAACGCACCTTTGAATGCACATTCTGAACGCACACTTTGAATGAACATTCTGAACGCACACTTTGAATGAACATTCTGAACGCACACTTTGAACGAACATTCTGAATGCACACTTTGAACGAACATTCTGAACGCACACTTTGAACGAACATTCTGAACGCACACTTTGAACAAACATTCTGAATGCACACTTTGAACGAACATTCTGAACGCACCTTTGAACGAACATTCTGAACGCATACTTTGAACAAACATTCTGAATGCACCTTTGAACTAACATTCTGAACGCACACTTTGAATGAACATTCTGAACGCACACTTTGAATAAACATTCTGAACGCACACTTTGAATGAACATTCTGAACGCACACTTTGAATGAACATTCTGAACACACCTTTGAACGAACATTCTGAACGCACACTTTGAATGAACATTCTAAACGCACACTTTGAACGAACATTCTGAAGGCACACTTTGAACTAAAACACTTTCAACGAACACACACTTTGAAGGAACATTCTGAACGCACCTTTGAACGAAAACTTCAGTATTTATTATAAATGATTTATCTGTGCACATCATTATTGTTTTAAATTCATGTGCATTGTAATCGTGAAACAAAATAACATCCCTTCCCTCTTCATCTCTTCTCTTCACTGATGACGAGGGCCCTACATTTGCTCTTGTTCCAGAAGCCGTTTCACTCGGATATATACGTCACTTCCACTTCATGCCCACTTTAAGTGTTCACAGGGCGACAGTCTTCTGGCTTGTGTGTGCACGTGGTTTTAAAAAATAACACCACTAATGGACTCCACGCATGGTCACTTCCACAATCCAAGCAGGATCGATCGGTTAACACACTCACAGTGAGGATGGCATTTTCACACTAATATTTCAAATGTGTCAACATTTATTGAAAGCCTGTCACTCTGTTACTATCAAGCTGGAAACCAAACAACACTTTTGGATTTTTGCACCATGCAAGAGAACAAGTCATGAATAATTAAGAGACACTGCAGCAATAGTGCAGGAATGGATCACATCCTGTGATTCTGACTCAATGTGGATTTCAAACAATGAAGATAGTCAAAACAAATCTCTAAACTTACTGCTTTCCTCTTAAAATGACAAATAACAGATGCAAACACCACGTGCAACACAAATCTGTTTCAGTAGCTACGGACTCACTTTACTTCACCATCTTGTCCTAAATGAAACAGTGTAACATTTTCTTACATGAAATGTAATGAGGTGCACTCAATGTGGGTGAACTCTCTGAACCACAAACCAAGTGGGAAAATGCCCTAAACTCAATTCCATCTGTGGTTAGCCCTCTCAATGATGCATTGCCTGTGAAAAGCCTCGCATCACTAGATCTATTTCACAATACGACAATGATGAATGAACATGCCTCGTTGTAAACGGCTACAAAAATATGCTGAACCGTGCTTGTTTGCTTGCTTTTTTGTTTCTTGAATTGAGTGTGGAACTGTGCCTTCCTAAACGATAAGCTACTAACTAGATTAACTAGTCAAGATGCCCTTTAAAAACAAAAGTAGTAAGCCACACTACAAGTTAAAAACAAAACTAATGGATAACCACTAATATATAACTGGTAGAAAATCTATAACAAATGGTATAGATTTACACTACCATTCAAAAGCTTGAGCTCATAAGAAATGAATACTTTTATTCAGCAAAGATGCATTAAATTGATCAAAAGTAACAGTAAAGACATTTATAATGTTACAAAAAGTTCTATTTCAAATAAATGCCGTTCTTTTGATCTTTCTATTCATCGCAGAATCCTGAAAAATAAAATGTATCAGTTTCCACAAAAATATGAATCAGCACAACTGTTTTCAACAATGATAATAATCATAAATGTTTGTTGAGCATCAAATCATCATATGAGAATGAT
This sequence comes from Rhinogobio ventralis, assembly GCA_039654625.1. Taxonomy (NCBI): domain Eukaryota; kingdom Metazoa; phylum Chordata; class Actinopteri; order Cypriniformes; family Gobionidae; genus Rhinogobio; species Rhinogobio ventralis. The sequence continues at coordinate 3,837,648 of CM077198.1, forward strand.
TTCTGAAGGGTCATGTGACACTGAAGACTGGAGTAATGATGATAAATTCAGCTTTGATCACAGGAATAAATTACACTTTACTATATATTCACATAGAAAACAGCTGTTTTATATTGTACTAATATTTCACAATACATTACTATTTTTTTTTCATTTAATGAAACATTTCGATACAAAAAGATTCTAAAAGCCATTAAAAGTACAAAAATTAATCTTAAATCCTTTTACTCAACTTTCTGAATGTACTGATTCATTAAATTGAATCGTACTTCCAACACTTCTTGCTGTAGGAAAGCATGCAGGTTAGGAAAAGTGGTCACACTTTATATTAGGTGTCCCACTGTAAAATTCAACAGCGATTCTAACTAACACTTTTTTGTTAACTTTACTTAATGTCTTCACTTAATTCTTAAAATCTAGTAATCTGTACTTTTCACATACTATTCATTGTTTACTCAGAAAACCCAAGTTAAGATTATTGATTGGTTTGTTCCATTTTGTCAAGCAAAAAAAACAAAACAAAAAAAAACAACAAAAAAAACTCACCATTATGGTGATCAGTGTTCACTTTGCTTGGGCACTTGGAAAATTCATATTATTATAATTCTCTTCCTATTGATGCAATAATAAATCACAGTGATTTGGTTTTAAAGAAAGAGAAGTAATAAATAGGTTGCTTTTAAATGTTGACCTAGCTACTGACTGAATAATTAACTAAAGTTAATGATTTAGTCAGAAATTAGGTCACCTTTGTAACCTATGTAATACTTCCCTTCATGTTGAATAGTGATCGTTTAAAATGTTATTGCTAACACTTATGTCATAAACACTTGTGAAACTTTTAATTGGGTTGATATAATCCCTCTATATTTGTAACAATATCTTGCAGTTGACCATGCTTGAGTCACACAAACACTTCAACATTCACTAAAACAAAACAATGGTAGCTATACTAAGTCAAGAGTAAATCTAAAGTAAAAGATCAAGTACTCTCTACAGTTCTTCTTTAGTTACTAGAACTCTTATGTAAGTGAACTATACTAACTAAGCATTTGTTAGCACAACATACTATTCCTATTTCACTTTACTTGTTTTGTTTAAGGCAATCGGTTTGCATGCCTTTTTTAAGTAAGTCTAACTAATTAGATATTACAGTGTACTATGTACTTACATCAAAAACTAAGTACAATGTACTTATTGTGTTCATATTGTACTGCAAAACACTTTTGCTGCTATTGAGGTGGGATACGGGTAAAGTCTAAACAGCCTAAACTCTGCCATTTTGGCGGGCAATCAGGGGAGCACTAGAGCAGCTGTAGCATTGGTATCTATAATGGTCAAACAATTTAAAACCAGACTGTTTTAACCTTACTATATCAACATGGTGGACAGCTGCTGTGCACCAGGATGCCAGAACAGGCGGGGGAAAGCAAAAGGGAAATCATTTTATCGTAGTAAGTTGTTGAAATGCCGTGAGTTTCAGTTTATTCTTCATTCTAACTACTTTTGCCTCACGTAACGTCTCGGTTACATATGTAACCCTCGTTCCCTGAAGGAGGGAACGGAGACGCCACGTCGGAGTACCGACGAATAGGAATCTCGCTAGCGATAGCCAATCTACTTCGAGTGTAACTAAACGAGCCAATGCACATTGGCATGCAATGATTGTACCAGGTGCTCATGCCATTCAGCGTGGGTATAAATGAGGCACAGGTGCTTGCATCAAATTAGCTTTTTGCTGAGGAGCCGAGTAGGTGAACTGGCACCCCAGCAGGGTACAGAGGACATGGCGACGGGACGTCGTCGGAGTCGCCACGTCGGAGTACCGACGAATAGGAATCCCTACAGGAACAGCAAAGACTTCATGTACAGAATCTTTAGCTCTGCTGCCGGCAAAGGCTCAAATGGGACATTCTGAAGTGCTCGGAGCACCAGAGCAAGATCCCAAGAGGGTATGGAGGGAGGTTGAGGAGAATTTAACCGTCTCGCCCCCCTGAGGAACCTGACGACCAGGTCGTGCTTCCCAACCGACTTACCTTCTACATGATCGTGATAGGCGGATATTGCAGCAACATAAACTTTGAGGGTGGAGGGCGACAGCCTCCGCTCCAAACCTTGTTGCAGGAAGGAAAGCAAAGACACGATCGAACATCTTCAGGGGTGTTCTCGGCGAGAAAAACACCACTCGACAAACAGGTTCCACTTCAAGGCATAAGCTTGTCTCGTAGACAGTGCTCGTGCCGAAGTGATGGTGTTAACTACCTCTTGGGGTAAGTCACCTAGAACCTCCACGTCCCATCCAGGGGCCAGACATGGAGCTTCCACAGGTCAGGATGCGGGTGCCACAGGGTGCCCCGTCTCTGAGTCAGAAGGTCCTTCCTTCTGGAAGGAAGGAATCGGCCAAGGAGGGGCTGTCGTGAGGAGCATGTGCTCTGGGAACCAGGTCCTGTTGGGCCAGTATGGTGCCAGCAACAGGACCTGCTCCTCGTCCTCCTTGACTTTGCAAAGTGTCAGTGCAAGTAGGCTCACTGGGGGAACGCATATTTGCGCAGGCCCCGGGGCCAGCTGTGCGCGAGTGCATCCGTGCCGAGTGTGCCCTCGGTCAGCGAATGAAACCTCTGGCAGTGGGACGTTTCTGGGGAAACAAACAGGTCGACCTGTGCCACCCCGAACTGTCTCCAGAATGCCGCGTTGCCACACCCATCTCGGGACTCGGCCATGAAGCCAAAGATGAAGCGGTCTGCCGCTGCGGCCGCCATATGCCCCAGGAGCCTCTGAAATTGTTTCGGTGGGACCGCCATCCTGCCTTGAAACGTGTTCAGGCAGTTAAGCATCGACTGGACACGCTCCTCTCCTCTCCTTCGTTTAGTTCGACTGAATCCAACTCCATACCGAGAAAAGAGATCCTCTGCACGGGGGCGAGTTTGCTCTTTTTTTTTCTTTTCCTTGTTCTCGGGGACGGATGCATTCGAAAATGCGTTTCTGCATGAGCATTTTGAACGGAAGCTTGTGAAGGCTCCAATTCAAACTCCCAGGTTCAAGACTGGCCGTAACCCACTGTTTTTTTTGGGTACAATGAAGTATGGGCTATAGAAGCCTGTCTTCGCCAGTAGGACTGCGACCTCCACATGCAGGACATGAGCATCTGCGGTGTTCAACGAAGTGAAGCGGGCGACCCATGAACCTGGGGGGATGCCGGGCGAACTGAATCACATAGCCGAGCCTAATGGTCCGAGTGGGCCAGCGAGACGGACTGGGGAGCACTAGCCAGGCTCTCAGAGACCGTACAAGCGGGACCAACGGAACCACCGGCGCACCCACCGTGGGGCAGCGAAGTGGAATACAGGTACCGGGCTGGGAATGCTGTCTCATGGAGGCGGCCCGCAGCAGGGTGTGAGTGTGCTGTGCAACACTTACCTGATTCCAGTGGGCAGAGGGTACTTTTGACTCAAAAGATTCTCTGCCCGGCCCTCCTCCGGGGAAGAGCAGCCCCACCCATCTCCAGGTCACCCGTCTCAGAGGTGATGTGGTGGGTGGAGTCGCCTTCCTGCGGCGGACACAGTAGAGCAGGCTGTGCCGAAGAAAACGGCTTTTCAGCGCTCTTAACAGTGCACCGAACCAGCTGTGAGAACAGCCTTTTGTTTTTGCTCAATAAAACAAAATAGAAAAAGAAAGAGAGAAAATCGACCCCGCTGCAGTGCCGTCACACCAACACCAAACGAGGAGAGGTCCACACGAAGAGCTTGACTCGTTATAATGTTAACACACGCTTTGTGGAGAGTGATTTCAGGACAAACTATCCACCACTCGGCTCCGAAGCAAAAAGCTAATTTGATGCAAACACCTGTGCCTCATTTATACCCACGCTGAGTGGCATGAGCACCTGGTGCAATCATTGCATGCCAATGTGCATTGGCTTGTTTAGTTACACTCGAAGTAGATTGGCTCTCGCTAGCGAGATTCCTATTCGTCGGTACTCCGACGTGGCGTCAAGAGTGACCGACTGAGTGGGAACTAATGATAAAAATAAGTTCCCATTAAATACGATACTCAATCACGAATAACTTAAATGCTTTTATATATAAATAACATTCAGAAACTGTAGGCTATTTGAAAAGAAATTAAGGATCAATAAATAAATACTGAAACAAAAAATAAGAAATTACATTTATTGATTATGACTGATTTTATTTGACATGCACAACACGGACCGATGGGACAGATGCACACAGCGGCGCTGTTTTGGACGGGTTCGTGTTCACCGCTAACATCTATTCACGTGTTTTCTCTCTTAAAATGTAAGCGTGTGTATGTCAGCATTATCATACACGTAAATTGAACAGAATTGAATTCTGTCATGTAAAAACGAGCTTATTGATGCAGTTCAGTCTGCCTGCTATTCTATCTGTTAATGTTACTCCTGATCGGAGGCTTCCGTAAATATTTAGTTTATTCGTAGATTTAGGCTTCAACTAAGTCTAATGGTGCAACGCAAAAATATTTAGTAGTGCATAAGTTGTAACTTAGTGCCCATTTACGTCAAAACTAGGCTAGTTGTAACTTGCGCACAGCTGGTGCAACAGGTGTCCTGACAGGAAAGCTATCCGTTCATTTATCCATACACGTGAAAAGCACCCCGGGGGCATTATAGGGATCTGTTATGTTCAATCTATTAAGTTTTGCTGTACAGGTCTATGTCTTTTGAATAAAAAGTGCACAGTGAACTCCGTTGCCTTGAAACTCATGCTGGCGCCGGCTGTTCCTGCCTGCCAAAATGGCGTCGTAAACAGAATGGATCATGTGACCTCCGGAGCTCTATGGGAAGGGTCAACAGTGTGATTATAGATGTAATTATAGAAATTAATTACAGCTGTAATTACATGCAGGTATTTAAAAATATATATAAGTACAATGTAAAAACATGTATGTACACAATAAGTTAAAGTAACACCTAATATAAACATATTCCAGTGTTTTGGAAACAGATGAGCAATGGTCGGTCATGCTACTAAAAACTGTAGTAATGTTAGCAGTGTCACTATTTTTAATCTATTTTAAGTTATTGCCCAGCACTAGTCTAAGAAAGCAAATTATTTTCATTCACTTCAGAGATCATTGGCTCTAATCCACTCAAACTCTCACTCTCTGTCAGTCTCATCAGGACAAAACGATTGAGAGGTTCATTGATCATCCTGCTTTGGTCCTGGAGTGAGGAACTCTATTTCTGACAGTGCAGGAAAGAAATATATTAGTCTCTTAATTAAATGTCCTATATTACTAAAACTGACCATTTTATATATGAGTCACAAATGAGATCTCTTCAATATCTCAATTGTTTCTCCTCAGTAATGAGATAAAATTCTCATCAAATGTCTAAATCTTCAGGTGTACAAGCAGGTTGTACAAGGGGATATCATGTAGTGTTGAAATCATATAAATTAAATATTGATTACAAATGTTGCCAATGTTGTGCATTACCTGCAACCCAGACCATGATGAGTATTTCTGTCCAGGAGAATTGTGTGGTCTTGACTCTGAAGATCTGGAGCGGGTAGTCGGTTACGGTGACGTTGGGAAGGGTGGTGATGCCTTCAAACCGATCGGACGCATTGAACACCAGCAGACACAGGAAGATGATGAAGGAGGCCGCATGAGCAACAAACTTCATAAAAGGACTGCGTAGAACTTTACCAAGCTGAAAAAACATGGAAAAGATCAACAGCAGATCAACAAATTTGATCACAAACACAGACTCACTACACGAAAAATGTATATTGTAATATTGCATGCATCTTAAACATAGTAATCTTAAACATGGCATATGGCTACAAAAGAGACTTCACAGAGTTGACAACTGCAGAAAAAATACTACTAAAATAGTCTGATAAAGAAAGAGTATTGGGACATTCAGCATACCAGGTATTGTCTAGAGGTCGCAGGGGCGTGTCTAGGGGATGGCACCGCCCCCTGAAATATGATTCTGAATTTGAACAATTTCAATCTGAAATTGACTGAATTTGGGATTTTCCTTAGTTGTCAGTTATAATCATCAAAATGAAAAAAAATAAACATTTGAAATATATCAGTCTGTGTGTAATGAATGAATATAATATACAGGTGCTGGTCATATAATTAGAATATCATCAAAAAGTTGATTTATTTCACTAATTCCATTCAAAAAGTGAAACTTGTATATTTCAAATGTTTATTTCTTTTAATTTTGATAATTATAACTGACAACTAAGGAAAATCCCAAATTCAGTATCTCAGAAAATTAGAATATTACTTAAGACCAATACAAAGAAAGGATTTTTAGAAATCTTGGCCAACTGAAAAGTATGAGCATGTACAGCACTCAATACTTAGTTGGGGCGCCTTTTGCCTGAATTACTGCAGCAATGCGGCGTGGCATGGAGTCGATCAGTCTGTGGCACTGCTCAGGTGTTATGAGAGCCCAGGTTGCTCTGATAGTGGCCTTCAGCTCTTCTGCATTGTTGGGTCTGGCATATCGCATCTTCCTCTTCACAATACCCCATAGATTTTCTATGGGGTTAAGGTCAGGCGAGTTTGCTGGCCAATTAAGAACAGGGATACCATGGTCCTTAAACCAGGTACTGGTTGCTTTGGCACTGTGTGCAGGTGCCAAGTCCTGTTGGAAAATGAAATCTGCATCTCCATAAAGTTGGTCAGCAGCAGGAAGCATGAAGTGCTCTAAAACTTCCTGGTATACGGCTGCGTTGACCTTGGACCTCAGAAAACACAGTGGACCAACACCAGCAGATGACATGGCACCCCAAACCATCACTGACTGTGGAAACTTTACACTGGACCTCAAGCAACGTGGATTGTGTGCCTCTCCTCTCTTCCTCCAGACTCTGGGATCCTGATTTCCAAAGGAAATGCAAAATTTACTTTAATCAGAGAACATAACTTTGGACCACTCAGCAGCAGTCCAGTCCTTTTTGTCTTTAGCCCAGGCGAGACGCTTCTGATGCTGTCTGTTGTTCAAGAGTGGCTTGACACAAGGAATGCGACAGCGGAAACCCATGTCTTGCATACGTCTGTGCGTAGTGGTTCTTGAAGCACTGACTCCAGCTGCAGTCCACTCTTTGTGAATCTCCCCCACATTTTAGAATGGGTTTTGTTTCACAATCCTCTCCAGGGTGTGGTTATCCCTATTGCTTGTACACTTTTTTCTACCACATCTTTTCCTTCCCTTCGCCTCTCTATTAATGTGCTTGGACACAGGGCTCTGTGAACAGCCAGCCTCTTTTGCAATGACCTTTTGTTTCTTGCCCTCCTTGTGCAAGGTGTCAATGGTCGTCTTTTGGACAACTGTCAAGTCAGCAGTCTTCCCCATGATTGTGTAGCCTACAGAACTAGACTGAGAGATCATTTAAAGGCCTTTGCAGGTGTTTTGAGTTAATTAGCTGATTAGAGTGTGGCACCAGGTGTCTTCAATATTGAACCTTTTCACAATATTCTAATTTTCTGAGATACTGAATTTGGGATTTTCCTTAGTTGTCAGTTATAATCATCAAAATTAAAAGAAATAAACATTTGAAATATATCAGTCTGTGTGTAATGAATGAATATAATATACAAGTTTCACTTTTTGAATGGAATTAGTGAAATAAATAAACTTTTTGATGATATTCTAATTATATGACCAGCACCTGTATATACATATATATATATATATATATATATATATATATATATATATATATATATATATATATATATATATATATATATATATATATACACTCACCTAAAGGATTATTAGGAACACCTGTTCAATTTCTCATTAATGCAATTATCTAATCAACCAATCACATGGCAGTTGCTTCAATGCATTTAGGGGTGTGGTCCTGGTCAAGACAATCTCCTGAACTCCAAACTGAATGTCAGAATGGGAAAGAAAGGTGATTTAAACAATTTTGATCGTGGCATGGTTGTTGGTGCCAGACGGGCCGGTCTGAGTATTTCACAATCTGTTCAGTTACTGGGATTTTCACGCACAACCATTTCTAGAGTTTACAAAGAATGGTGTGAAAAGGGAAAAACATCCAGTATGCGGCAGTCCTGTGGGCGAAAATGCCTTGTTGATGCTAGAGGTCAGAGGAGAATGGGCCGACTGATTCAAGCTGACAGAAGAGCAACTTTGACTGAAATAACCACTCGTTACAACCGAGGTATGCAGCAAAGCATTTGTGAAGCCACAACATGCACAACCTTGAGGCGGATGGGCTACAACAGCAGAAGACCCCACTGGGTACCACTCATCTCCACTACAAATAGGAAAAAGAGGCTACAATTTGCACGAGCTCACCAAAATTGGACAGTTGAAGACTGGAAAAATGTTGCCTGGTCTGATGAGTCTCGATTTCTGTTGAGACATTCAGATGGTAGAGTCAGAATTTGGCGTAAACAGAATGAGAACATGGATCCATCATGCCTTGTTACCACTGTGCAGGCTGGTGGTGGTGGTGTAATGGTGTGGGGGATGTTTTCTTGGCATACTTTAGGCCCCTTAGTGCCAATTGGGCATCGTTTAAATGCCACGGCCTACCTGAGCATTGTTTCTGACCATGTCCATCCCTTTATGACCACCATGTACCCATCCTCTGATGGCTACTTCCAGCAGGATAATGCACCATGTCACAAAGCTCGAATCATTTCAAATTGGTTTCTTGAACATGACAATGAGTTCACTGTACTAAAATGGCCCCCACAGTCACCAGATCTCAACCCAATAGAGCATCTTTGGGATGTGGTGGAACGGGAGCTTCGTGCCCTGGATGTGCATCCCACAAATCTCCATCAACTGCAAGATGCTATCCTATCAATATGGGCCAACATTTCTAAAGAATGCTTTCAGCACCTTGTTGAATCAATGCCACGGAGAATTAAGGCAGTTCTGAAGGCGAAAGGGGGTCAAACACAGTATTAGTATGGTGTTCCTAATAATCCTTTAGGTGAGTGTATATACACTTATTCTATATAAACTGGTATTTCTGTTAGATTCTTGATAGGTTTTGTGAGGTTCAAGCTTTTTTAAATGCGTCTTACCTTACTGCAAGGGGCGAACCAATACCCTACAGCTAGCAGAGGGAGTCCCAGCGCCACAACCAAAACCACCAGACACTTCACAGCAGTGGTTTGCTCCCGAAGACCAGACAGATTCTCATACCAGATCGTCAACAACTGCTGCTGACAGTTCGGATGAGCCACAAACTGAAGAGAGAGAGAGACACATTTATGGTATAGTTAAAATTTACTCTACTGTTCAAAAGTTTGGAGTCAGTATATTTTTATTAACATTTTTATTTAGCAAATATGCATTAAATTGATCAAACGTGACAGTAACGACATTTATAATGTTACAAAAGATTCTATTTAAAATAAATGTTATTTTAAACTTTCTATTCATAAAAGAATCCTGAAAAATAAAATGTATCACTTTTCACAAAAATATGAAGAAGCACAACTGTTTTTAACACTGATAATAATCATAAATGTTTCTTGAGCAACAAATCATCATATTAAAATGATTTCTGAAGGATCATGTGACACCATTGCTTTTTACGTTGGATTACGCAAACTGGTTAAAATTAGCTGTTTAACACTGCAAACAATGTCTGGCACGGCCATAAACACTGAAATACATCCTTGTTTGAAACTATGGCTTTGCATGTGATGATGCATTTTGCGAAGTTTGCTCAAGATGTCACCATAACAACAAACCATCAAGACATCCCAGCACACACGTAACTCATCTGGAGCGGATGGCACAGAAAAGGGTTCTGGTCATTATTATGTTATGTGGAATCACTGAAAAATTAACTTAGAGAGCAAGCATTATTCCTGTCAGCAGGAAGACCAGAAGGACAGTAAAGAGAGACTGTTATAGCAGTGGTCCAGTCCTTAGTCATTCAGCAGATCTTTCTCCATAGCTGTGTATTCTGACAAAATACAACTTTTTGTAATACAGTATATACATAGCAAATATGTCATCAGGGTTATTACAGTTAACTTATATATAATATATACACTATTGCCAAAAGTATTGGGACACCCCTCGAAATCATTGAATTCAGGTGTTCCAATCACTTCCATGGCCACAGGTGTATAAATCAAGCACTAGGCATGCAGACGCTTCTACAAACATTTGTGAAAGAATAGATCGCTCTCAGGAGCTCAGTGAACTCAAGCGTGGTACCGTGATAGGTTGCCACCTGTGCAGTGGGGTAAAGCACGCCACCACTGGACTCTAGAGCAGTGGAGACATGTTCTCCAATCACGCTTCTCTGTCTGGCAATCCGATGGACGAGTCTGGGTTTGGCAGTTGCCAGGAGAACGGTACTTGCCTGACTGCCTTGTGCCAAGTGTAAGGTTTGGTGGAGGGGGATTATGGAGTGGGGTTGTTTTTCAGGGGTTGGGCTTGGCCCCTTAGTTCCAGTGGAAGGAACTCTTAATGCTTCAGCATACCAAGACATTTTGGACAATTTCATGCTCCCAACTTTGTGGGAACAGTTTGGGGATGGCCCCTTCCTGTTCCAACATGATTGCGCACCAGTGCACAAAGCGTCGGTCCATAAAGACATGGATGAGAGAGTTTGGTGTGGAGGAACTTGACTGGCCTGCACAGAGTCCTGACCTCAACCCGATAGAACACCTTTGGGATGAATTAGAGCGGAGACTGCGAGCCAGGCCTTCTCGTCCAACATCAGTGCCTGACCTCACAAATGTGCTTCTAGAAGAATGGTGAGAAATTTCTATAAACACACTCCTAAACCTTGAAGTGTTGAAGCTGTTGTAGCTGCAAATGGTGGGCCAAATCCATATTAAACTCTACGGATTAAGAATGGGATGTCATAAAAGTTTATGTGCATGTAAAGGCAGGCGTCCCAAAACTTTTGGCAATATAGTGTATAATATAAATAAAACTAAAACCATAAAAATAATTTCGTTACTTAATTTTATTTAATTTTATTTGCTATATATACAGTACATGTAGTTCAGTCATGAAACTCTAGAGGGCACAGATTGATCGGTCCTTTACATGTAATCTGCAAACGATCACATCATTACCACATGGCACAAGCTGATTGGCCTGATCCTGCAGCCAATGAGACTTGTTCAACATTTAAATAGTCTGGTTCAGTATTTGCTGTAAGCTAGTCTAGTGATGGGAAGTCAGATTCATTTCCACAAACTAGTTCTTTCAGACAGCTCATTTCAATGAACCGGTTAAAAAAAAAAAATGGTTCCCCTGATTCAAATCAACTGCTCAGTTTATGCTTGCTTGTATCAGCAGCTCACTGGTTCTGTACTGGTGACTCAAGAACTGTTGTAACCATTAACCATCTCTTGAACTGCAGTCAGAGTACTGCTGTTGACATGAGAACTACTGCCATCGGATCACTTTATATTTCCAGTATGTTTTATTTGTTTTTATTTATGCTTTTCAGCAAATCGGCAGACATTTCTCAGCATGTCGGACATACCTGAAAGACTGTTCTCAGTTCAGTATACTGTTGGACTAACCGGAATTCTGAACGATTTGGCAAAAACCGGCATCATAGGATCATATACTGCTTGATATTGGCTCGTCATATAATATCAGCAAATTGCATCTTGCTGATCACTTTTTTAGTCCATCAGTAACAAAGAGCATTTTAAAGCAAAGAGTGTGTGGTTGAAGTTAGTAAAATGGCTGAAATCATTAACAGATTTTTAAAGATGCCTGTTATGAGAGTTTAGTTATTTTGTAACCAAAGTTCACAAAAACCCTCTCCATTCCACCCCTAGTGTCCAATCCAACACGTGATTTCTGGGCCACGTACACATAAACCGCCACCTCCTGTGTGACGGCCAGTCTGTATTAAGGTAGTAGGTTAATTAATTTCAATCCTCAGAGAATAACAGGTGTTAATTTCACGGCTGTCCTATAAACCCCGTCCTGCCATAAATTATGAGGCTCAGAATAAATGACTTGAAAATACATCTACATAATTATATGAAAGAATGTGAACTCAGGACGAAAGAACGGCTATGAATAACAGGCCGTCATTATATGACTGAGAAGAGACGGAGAGAGAATGAAATATCTTAAAACGGGGACAGTCAGTTTTAATAGATTCTGTTTCATTTAAACAGCTTATTGTTTAGCATATTTCATAACTGTTCATGCATTATCTGCATGCTTTATGACTAGTTTGCTGTAAAAAATTACAAATTTTACCATAATGTTTTTCTTGGGCCTGTACCATGGTAGTACCATGTAAACTGCCCATTTAATGTAATTTATATTTCACAATATTAATCTTTTTGATCAAATAAATGAAGCCTTGGTGAGCATGAGATCCGACAGGTGAAGTGAACAACACTGATTATCTCTTCATCACGGCTCCTGTTAGTGGGTGGGATATATTAGGCAGCAAGTGAACATTTTGTCCTCAAAGTTGATGTGTTAGAAGCAGGAAAAATGGGCAAGCGTAAGGATTTGAGCGAGTTTGACAAGGGCCAAATTGTGATGGCTAGACGACTGGGTCGGAGCATCTCCAAAACTGCAGCTCTTGTGGGGTGTTCCCGGTCTGCAGTGGTCAGTATCTATCAAAAGTGCTCCAAGGAAGGAACAGTGGTGAACCGGCAACAGGAACATGGGAGGCCAAGGCTCATTGATGCACATGCGGAGCGAAGGCTGGTCAGTGTGGTACAATCAAACAGACGAGCTACTGGAGCTCAAATTGCTCAAGAAGTTAATGCTGGTTCTGATAAAAAGATGTCAGAATACACAGTGCATCTCAGTTTGTTGCGTATGGGGCTGCATAGCCACAGACCAGTCAGGGTGCCCATGCTGACCCCTGTCCACTGCCGAAAGCACTAACGTGAGCATCAGAACTGGACCACGGAGCAATGGAAGAAGGTGGCCTGGTCTGATGAATCACGTTTTCTTTTACATCACGTGGATGGCCGGGTGCATGCGTCACTTACCTGGGGAACACATGGCACCAGGATGCACTATGGGAAGAAGGCAAGCCGGCGGAGGCAGTGTGATGCTTTGGGCAATGTTCTGCTGGGAAACCTTGGGTCCTGCCATCCATGTGGATATGACACGTACCACCTACCTAAGCATTGTTGCAGACCATGTACACCCTTTCATGGAAACGGTATTCCCTGGTGGCTGTGGCTCTTCCAGCAGGATAATGCTCCTGACACAAAGCAAAAATGGTTCAGGAATGGTTTGAGGAGCACAACAACGAGTTTGAGGTGTTGACTTGGCCTCCAAATTCCCCAGATCTCAATCCAATCGAGCATCTGTGGGATGTGCTGAACAAACAAGTCCGATCCATGGAGGCCCCGCCTCGCAACTTACAGGACTTGAAGGATCTGCTGCTAACATATATATATAATTTTAGAATATGAAGTTGCAAATCACGTATATATCATGATACACGTACATCACGTATATAACATGATAACTATTCTAGTATATTGTACCATCCATTCAAACAGAATCACACTAAACGCTGGCATTCTGTCTAAATAACTGAGCCAAAATAGTTTAAATCCCATGAGAAGGATCACCAGACATTAGTGTAATTCACTAAACTGCATCTGCCTTCCCCACGATAACATCATCAGCACAGAGTCTTGGCCTGCGGCGGTTCTCTCACTCCAGTCATTTGTAAACAGGTGCCCTCGAGCTACAGCGAGACTTTTCCATCTGATTCTCTGGCGTGAGTGTGGCCTGCAACGACAAACCCCTCATTACAACAAAACTATCTGTCAAAACATTTCTTCCAACCACAATCATCTTTCTACACCTTTAGAGATGGCTGATGGTTGTCTAAATGTCTAAATGTTTTCAAAAACCTACTTATTTTCTGCAATGTTCACTCCTATTACTTCAAACATGTGGTTTAACTACAGTTGTTTACTGAATAATGTCACAGCAAGGTCATGAAGCACGTTTCTGATTTTGGTAGATGGTCTGAGATAATTCACTGTCTCCTGGAGTGTGTGCGTGAGGAAATAAGATGCATTGGTCTTGTCAAGAGCAGCTGTTGGGGTTTGGGGTTTCTGCTGATGAGTAAATGCTACTTGGATTGAATCCAAACAGCGGTGACATGGACCCTTGAAAAGGTTCCTGAGGTGTCGTCTTCCTCTCAGGATACACACACAAAAATGGCACAAACTTACTCAACACCCTGGCAAAGTTTCAATCTGACTGGCTGTAAATCAGGGTGCACAGGTTTCTATCTGTCTGCTGGGTAACGGTAACTACCTCGCCATGCAATCACTGAAACTGCACCAGAGAGGCCCATTATATCTGCAAGCCAAACTGAAGCAGCAGGAACAGTTTCTGTCTCTCTCATGCGGTGCACATCACCTTTGTCCAGTACCTCGCTTCATTTTTCCACTATTTAGACAAAAACAGATTTTTTCAGCTGCACAATATCAGCAACCTCATAACGTCAAAAATAAGGAAAAAATTATACATACACCTTATTTACATAAGCTTTGTAGAGTTGGGGTACTCGAATTGGACTTGAGTACAACTTTTCGCAGACTTTTCAATTTTTACTCGGACTTGACTCGGATTTGGCCGTTTGCTGAGTCCAGGGATTCTGTGAAATATATTCGGGACAGTTGACGGAATTGTCACTGGCCAGATTGGGTCAGTTAAACGTAAACAGTTGGAAGAAAATCGGATGTGTCAGTATATTGGATCCGTGCATTAGATCTTAAAGTGACAGCAGCCCAATAAACCTGCTGCTGTCTGTGTCCTTAGTAACTTTAGTAATTGTCATTTATATTTAATGCATGAATGTGTGAATATTACGTGGATTAATTTTTTTTATATACTTTATTAAATGTCTGTAGTAGGCTACTTCTGTAGTAGCCTAAACTAGTATACTATAGACCTACATGAAAAAAGGTTTGTATTTTCGATTAATATATGTATTTGTCCTTTTGTTTGAACTTTTTACTTACATTAGGCTATTTAGTTGTAATGAAATAATTTTTTTTGTTTTAGAAAAACACGGTGGCAGGTTCTAGTTTCAAAGGAAAATAATGTTTCTAACATCTTTGAAGCATTAGTTTACATGGGTCAAAATTCAGAAACAACAACAACAACAACAAAAACCCCTAGTGTTTTATATACTAATTATTACTATAGATTCTTACTATGGTAAATGTGGAAATATAGGCTACAGTAATTATACGCATGTGTGGCTTGTGTATCTATAGGCAGGCAAGGCAAAGCCCTACCAAAATATGAATTGACTTGAAAACATAGATCCATATAAACATCAAATAATCAATAAATGTGTATCATAAATGCATTAAAAAATTAAACAGTTTTGTAAATTACATATAGGACCTTTATTATGCACTTTATACAATCTGTTCCCTCCCCTGTCCCCTTACCACTGCATTTTCGGCTCTTCACATCCCAATAAACTGTTCTCATTCACCAAGCTACGCCGATTACCACCCCCTGCCTTGAATTCTTGAATTTAAATTGATGGATAAGTCACATCCCGTCCTATGGAAGATTGTTTCCGCCACAGAATAAAACTTTTTAAAAGATAATTGCTACTTTTTATCTCACAATTGCGAGTTTACATCTCACAATTCTGACTTTATAGCTCGCAATTGTGTGTTGAGAAAAGTTGAGAGATAAAAAGTTGCAATTTATCATTTTTATGTTTTATTCTGTGGCGGTAACAAGCTTCCATACCACCCTGTAGCTTTTTACATTCTAAAAGCCATAACATGGTGCAGCGGTGCAATGATATTACACAGCACCTGAAAATAGTCCCCAGCACGCTCTCTGTGCAAGCAGGTTGTCACGTTGGTTATGTTGAGGGAAGTTAGCCTATTTTCAGACACTGCGTAATATCATTGTGCCACTGCACCCATGGTACGGCAGCAAAATTCCTGGATTATTACGCAGGAATGAGAGTA
The DNA here is from genome assembly GCA_039654625.1 of Rhinogobio ventralis. NCBI lineage: Eukaryota > Metazoa > Chordata > Actinopteri > Cypriniformes > Gobionidae > Rhinogobio > Rhinogobio ventralis. The sequence goes on from CM077198.1 coordinate 3,853,632, forward strand.
TAGTCCCTAGCCATATCAGTCTAGAAAACTGCAACTTTTCATTTTCCATGATGTAACATTTTCCAACATGTAAATAGGAAAATGTTGGCGTTATTTAGTCACTTATTGAGCAGTAGGCTAGCTGGAGCCGTTTACCTCCAGTCTTTGTGCTAAGCTAGGCTAGCGGTGCTTGCGTCAGACAGAGTTATGGCACGCACGGAGATAAAAATGGTATGTATGGACTTATCTAACTTTGGGGGATACGGTGAATAAGCTAAAGTCCCAAAAAGTTGGCATGTTCCTTTAAAACCTATGAAGAACTTAATGATTGCAATACGATTCACCCAATCAGATATTTCTTTTTTTGAAGTGACAATACAGCCAGCCAGCAGAGCCATTCATATTGCTGAAAGTAAACAATCATCGATTTATGACTTTTAATCTAACACTTCTCAGGCATAAAGTGACCACTGAATTAATCATCATAATGCGGACGGCTGACTCTAAACTCATTTCCTAACACGACCCAGAGCCTCACACTCCACGTCCTGCTGGGAGCGTTTAGGGCTCTCATCTTTAAATGACACTTCATGTCAGGGTGGCTTGGCGCTGAAGCGTGCTGCTGTTAGCCTGATTAACACTTCATCGGATTACCCTGAGAGTGTGTTAGCGTGTTTGGAGCAGTGGACGATGTGTGTGTCTGGTGATTAAACAAAACTAAGTCGGCAGAGAGGATTAGTCACACTTCAACAATAAAACACAAGTGATTAATTGTGGCCCTCTTTATCTTATTCTCTCCGCTTCTTTTCATTATATTCTCAGTGAAATTCACAGACATCCTTCACCCAAATATCTCAGGCAAGGTAAATTGTGTCCTCAGAAGAAACTAGAGACAGATAAATCAAAGCAGCTTTGACAAACACTCATTGTTCCTGAATAATATTTCAGCAGATGAGCTTTTCATAAACACTGATTACAAGGTCATTTAATAATCGCATACTGAGGTTAACAACCTCCAGAGAAGTATGATGTGTTGTTATGAAAGATATAAAAAAATTTAAAATTGTGAAATAATGTTACAATTTAAGACAGCTGTTTTCTATATAATTAAATGTAATTCAAAGCTGAATTTTGAGCATCATTACTCCAGTCTTCAGTGTCACATGATCCTTCAGAAATCATTCTCATATGATGATTTGATGCTGAAATATTAACAGTTATTATTGGTACTTAATCATTAATAATGGTTCTTATTACTATTCATGTTAAAAAGAGTTTTGCTGCTTCATATTTTAGTGGAAATCATGATTCTTTGATGAATTAAAAAATTGAAAAACAGCATATATAAATCTTTTAAACATTATAAATGTCTTTACAGTCACTTTTAATCAATTTAATGCATCCTTGCTGGATAAAAAAAAAATATATATATATTTTTTAATTGCCCCCAAACTTTCATTTTCAACATTGATAATAATCATAAATGTTTCTTGAGCAGTAAATCCTCATATGAGAATGATTTCTGAAGAGTCATGTGACACTGAAGACTGGAGTAATGATGACAAATTCAGCTTTGATCACAGGAATAAATTACACTTTACTATACTGTATATTCACATAGAAAACAGCTGCTTTATATTGTAATAATATTTCACAATATCACGGTTTTACTGTATCAAATAAATGCAGCCTTTGTGAGCAGAAGAGATTTCGTTCGAAAACATAAAAAAAAACATTTGACCAGTAATGGTAATAAAACAAATGAATCACACCAATTTCTGTCAAAAAATCATATTCATGATCAGTAATATTTTGTTTTCCTGTAAAAAAATCTTAACATCCTTAAAAGCGTAGTGTTATCTGCATTGGCATCATTATATGGACACTTGCCTTCTTAACCTCGTATTTAATGGCCAGTTTGACTCGACTGAGCAGGGAGCGATGATGCTGGCCTTCCTCCAGCTCGGCGGATATATCCCCGTTCAAGATGGCCTCCACCTCTTCCGTGTCCCTGCACAGATCCAAAACTCCAACCACAAAGTCTTTACACTGCATAGACAGCTTTCTGTAGTCATTCTGTAGAGAAGGAGAGAAAGAGCAGAGGAGGTTTTGTTTAAAGAGGCCATGTTATACACTTTTACAAAGTCTTGATGTTGTTTTTGGGCTCTACTAGAACAGGTTTTCCTGCTTGAATGTTGATTATTTTCCTCATATTCTCCATTGTTGCAGCTCGTCTCTTCCCAGTCTGTCAGTAACGCTCTGTTTAGTTCCTGTCTCTATGAAGCCCCTCCTTCTGAAAAGCACAATGTGCTCTGATTGGTCAGCTGGAGCAGTGTGTTGTGATTGGTCAAGTGTTTGCCCGTTACCATAACCATCAGTTTCAACACACTACTAACTAACTCAACCAGGCCCCGCCCCTTTATTCTGCATATTAATTATTTAAATGAGGAATATTGTGATGTGTTGGTTCCTGAAGAAAACTCAAGACTACAATGGAGGCGTTTCAGGAGTTCAGAAACACTGACACTGATATAGAGAAGAACTCCCGCTCAAACAGCAACATTACACACTAAAGAGAGATGAACATGGAGAAAAGCATGACAGGTCCTCTTTAAATGAATTCACCGTCCACAGGGGCCTTTCAGCTGAAAAGGTTGTCAGACTCAAACAACCACTGCAATATCTGACTCAAGGGCATCGACAGGAGACATATGTCAGAATCCATCAAACACGGTGCAGAAACAACACCTCTCAGCTGTTATAGTTCTCTTGGAAAGAGAATTAATTACATTTTCTGATCTAGGAAATTCTGGCAAGATTTGCTATTTTTTCAAAAGGCATATGGTTCAGTTTGTGTTTGTGATTGTGATCACACTGCAATTATCTTTGGTTTTGGCCATATAAATGTTCTGCTGTTTTTAGAAAAAATGTCTGTCCTGGAATAGTAAATTATTCTTTCAGAGAACTGACTGTTGATATCAAAACATTGCCATAAGTCTAGAACATTTTCCACTTGTTCATACATAAAACAGCCAGGGAGCGGCAAAACATGATTTGAACACAAAAAGCATTTGGACATTTATACAAATGCATTAATGTAATATAAAATATCAAGTCAAAGTTGCAGGATCTTTTCTCTTCACGAACATCACTTTTATTTATCATGTTTGAAGTCTCAGGGCCCTATTTTAATGATCTGAACGCATGGTCTGAAGCTCATGGCGCAGGTGCACTTAGGGAGTGTTCAAATCCACTTTTGTTAGTTTAACGACGGAAAAAACGGTCAGCGCATGACGCATGGTCTAAAATGGTTGTCCCTAGTCTCTTAATGAGTCACACCCTTTAAATAACACAAAAAATACTGCAATATTGACTTTAGAGCAGGTTTGTGCTGGTCAATGGCGCAGTCGTTTTCAGTTCCTCAAAATAGCAACGCGTCAACAATGCTCCTGAACACACCTGGTGTTCAGACCAGACGCCCATGGGTGAACAGATGCGCCAGTGCATTTGATATTTAAACAACATAGAGCTGGATGTGAAATGATAACTGCGTCGGGCTGAAACTAGCAGAAAAATCGTGTCGTGCCTGGTGCCACATTGCACCGGGTGTGTGATAGAGCCCTCATTGTTTGAATCAGTTGATATTTTCAAATCATCCACTAACAAAAAACAAACACAATGCTTAATTTTGTAACTAAAGATGTGTTTTTTGTCAAATGTTTTGCATTTAAAGTGTGCTTACTCTATATTTTTTTTACAATAAATGACACTTGTTTGACATACACTCTTATAAAAAAAGGTCCAGTGGGGTTTATATAGAACTCTTGGGTTCTTGACTCAAAGAACGCTTTATGCCCAATGGTTCTATATAAGGAGAAATGTCTTGATTGCATAATACTTTCATGTTTAACAGGTTATTTCAATATTTTCTAGTCATCAAGGGCTCTATCATACACCTAGCGCAATGCGATGCCAGGCGCGACACACATGTTTTTTGCTAGTTTCAGCCCGACGCAGTTATCATTTTCACGTCCAGCTCCACGTTGTTTAAATATCAAATATCATGGGTGTCTGGTCTGAACACCAGGTGTGTTCAGGAGCATTGTTGACGCATTGCTATTTTGAGGAACTGAAAACGACTGCGCCATTGACCAGCACAAACCTGCTCTAAAGTCAATAGTGCAGTATTTTTTGTGTTATTTAAAGGGTGTGTTAGTAAAATGAGCCTATAGGCGGAGCACAACGCGAATACACTCTTATTACACACACAGGGACGCGCAGCAGCACACACACATTTTTAAATATAAAAAATAAAAGGATTCCTCTCTGGAGAAGCGTTCAGTCTTTCCGCTCACATGTAAATAGTGACTCCGCTATGGTGGTTTGGTATGGTGGGAGATGAGACTCTGACTGGTTTATTGCACGTTACGCTCAAAACACACCCATGACTCATTAAGAGACTAGGGACAACCCTTTAGGACAATGCATCTGGCGCGCTGACCGTTTTTGTCCGTCGTTAAACTAGCAAAAGTGAATTTCCGACACATCCTAAGTGCACCTGCGGCATTAAAATAGGGCCCATAGTATGTTTACAAGCTGCTTAAAATGTAATAAAAATAAATGAAACAAAATTAATAAATTAAAATGATGCACCTGATGGAATCCTTTAAGGTTCCATTTAGAACCTTTTCTTCTAAGAATCTACTGATATTCAGATGTTGCTTAAAATAAAGAACTTTTGGGTCCACTTAGAATATTTTATATTGTTAGAAAAGTCTTTGGAACAGAAAAGAGTTACACAATCATTAAATCACACCATAAAACACAGAAACTGGTCAATTAAAGTCAACATGAAATCAAAACTCACCCTATTTATAATATGCATTACTAAGCTTAATGTAAATGATTCACAGGTGCATATTATTTCATCAAAATCTAATACAAACTCTAATATTAATAAAGATGGATTCTTAATTCTGAACTATTTCCAATAGCAATGAACTGTTAGAAGATGATCCTGGTTATTGATTCACTTGACATGACTAGCTGTTTCATGAGAGTCTATGTATTTATGTCAATCATCCTGGATGATTCTTTGACTGAATTATTAAACAGAGCACCATAAATATTTTACCAAGTGGAAAAGTCGATACCTCACTTGTTAACTTCAGATACACTCATGAGACCAAATGCTTCTTTGCTTCATTTAAAAACATCATTGTCAGGATTGAATAAGCCTAATCAAACAGTGTGTAGACCTCCATCAGGTAGAAGTCATATCAGTGTGATCTCCCAGCATGCACTGCTGCTGAGGTTCTGTTCAAAACATGACATGCTGGGTGCTTTATTGTTCTCTGTGGGATTCATTATACCTTCTCACAGCACCAGGACGGCAAAAAAACCTCTTATCAGCACGAGAAAAGCAATATAACTGACCATATGTTGTATGAGAATCATGATGGTTATCAAAGTGGGTCATGGGAGTGGCCGCATGTATGATGAGTGTACAATAGCTGCCAAAATGTGACATTTATTTGCTCAATAAGACAAAAGGTGAACTAAAGCAATATTTGGGTGGATCGCACAAAAACAAAACAGGCCACACTTTACTGCAAATCAAAATAAATAAATAAAGTATTATATTTAAAATATTATAGTTACATAATTCTATTATAATAAGGGCTGTCAAACAATTAATCGTGATTAATCACATCCAAAATAAAAGTGTAATTATTATGTATATATTTAAGAAATATTTGCATGCATATACTGTATATACATGTATATCATTTATATTGTATATAAATATAAATATTTTATATATAAATATAAAAAACCTCAAATATATACATGCATGTGTGTGTATTTATACATAATAATTATACACAGTACACACACACATATATTATGTAAACACAAACCTTTTGGATGCAGTTAATCATGATTAATCGATTGACGGCACTAAAAAAATATATAAAATATTTTCATTTAAAAAAAACAACAAATCACATTATTTTCATGACAATAAATTCCCATTATGTGTCCAGATGTTTTACTTTTCATTTGATTCTCACAAAATTTAAATCAGCATAATGTTTAATAAAAAAAAACACATCTAACATCATGAATAAATACTTGAAAATCACTATTCTTAAACACTGCAACATTGAGATTTGCATTACAATGAGGGGTGCTTATAACCGTCATGAAAATAGTGCAACATTTTTTTTAAATAATGTTTAATTTCTTTTTAAATATGACCTGTTCTAGAAAGTCTTTTGGAGATTCACACAGAATGCATTATTTTATATCTATCTACCAGTGTTTTTTGTGAATCAGTGAACTTTGAATACACACATGAGATCTGCAGCACATAAGCACATATACAACATGATGCATAATTCTGTCTGCAATAACAGCTCTTGGACAGGCACAGAGCTGAAGAGAGAGCTCAGTTTATCTGAAGTGAATCTCTGGCTCTGCACTGATGGAAATCTACAGCGACTCAGTAATCCAGACGGACAGACAGGCAGATGCGCTGACAGACAGTCTAACCTTGACATAAAAGCTAAATCAGCAAGCATGACATTTAGTTACTGTTAGTCTGAGTTAGTGAAAATGATGTAGTCAAACATATTTACCAGAGTGAAGCCATTGTGCTGCGATGTCTCTTTATTACGATTCTTTTTATCCTGTCGACGGCGGCAGCACACACAAACACACACGCAACAGAAGTTAAAAATGCTGTTAAAATGAACATAAATGTTAAGATAAGAGATGCTGATATAAGATGAACTCTGATTCTGAGAGAGTTCGGGATGGAGGAGGAAATTTAAGTTTGACAACAAAATGCATCTCGAGAGTGGCCACGTTCACACAGCAGACTTTTCTAAAGATATATCGATACACCCTTTGAATATGATCCCTTTTGATATGTGTTTTTGAATGATAGGAACGATTGTTTTAGGTAAGAACTTTACCCACAGATGTAAATATTTAAAGATTAAACCCCATTTCAATGGATGGAAGAATGATCTGAAGCTATTTGCAAAATCTCTCCACTTTGGACTTGTTTATGTTATTAGACAAAGACCCTCACCCCCTCCTATTTAAAAAAAAATTATTTTCTTTTCCTTGTTCTGTTTTGTTCTTTCTTCTAAGTGCTGTATTCATAGATATGTATACGTAGATGCCTCATTAGCGACTGTTTCTATGGGCTGCTATACGTTAGCCATCTGCGATTTTCGAACGGTCAAAGCCGGTCATGAACGCGCTTTGTGAACTTTCGAAAGCAAGTTGCCTGTGCGTCTGCAACCGTAGTTATACGCATACATGTATGAATATTTATATCTGTAATACACTGAAGCAGATGATTTTATAGGATTTAGTTGATGGGAGATAATTCTGAATATGCTAAAAATATTGGTTAAAGATCTTATAAATATTATTGATCATCAGAGAACCCCACAGACACATTGCTCTTAGCTTTTAATGAAAGCACAGAACTCATTATAAACAAGTTCATTATAAAGAAATCATAAACCATCAACCAACCAATCATAAAAATTAAATTGACTACCATAAATGAACAAAATAGTATAGTATCCCCCGATTTCACAGACGAGGCTTAAGCTAGTCCCAGACTAAAATACATGTTTGAGCTGTTTTAACTGAAAGCAACTTGCATTGACATAGCTTAAAATACATCAGTGCCATTGTTTTGTCTCAAAATGCAAATCAGTTTCTTTCTAAGGCATGTTTATAAAAGCTAATTAAACTAAAGTCCAATCCTGGCTTAATCTAAGCCCTGTCTGTGAAACCAGGCATATCTGGATAAAATAACATTTGCAAACACAATGCTTTCATTGTACATGACTGTTACTGATGGGATCAGGAGGGACTCCTGTATTATTTTCATGCAATGCAATAATTTAGGAGATTCGCTCTTGTATTTAAAAGTGGTTGTGACTCCCCAAAACGTTGCTGTGTGTACATGGCCAGTAAAGTATTATGCAAAATGTTTAAGGAAAAATAAAGTTAGCTGTTAAATCAAAACATGATATTAAAGCAAATAATATGGTGCACAAACGGCACATTTAAAAAAAATACCACGTTGGTCCAGTTCCACAGTGGCAGTCGTCCTACCTTAAACTCCTTTTCGATGTTGGCGAGCTTGGCGAGCTCATTGCTCAGCTCCAGCGCAGTCAGTACGGGGTCTTCGCTGGATAGAGAGAGATACGCCGGGCTGGCAAGTCCACGATATGCATTTATCCTAGACCGCGAGTGGCTGAACGCATCCTTCCTCTGCTTCTCCGTGCACTCGGCGCACTTGCAGAAGTAGTCGTGCGGCCGCTCGATCCTGGCGCCCTTCATCAGCAGCATGTGCACCACCTCGTATTTCTGGCAGTGAGCAGCCAAGATGATAGGCGTGATATCGGGCGAGAACCGTGTGCCGTCCTCATCGTACGAGTAGAAGTCATCGTCCTGCAACTCACTGGGGCTGCGGGTCAGTCGTTCACCGCCCGCAAAGGACGGGTGTCCCAGCAGGGCCTCCACGATACGTATGTAACCTTTGGAAATCGCCAGCAGGAGCGCATCCCCAACACGGGCCAGGTTGTCTCGCCACAGGAGCAGCTCTGTGACCTCTAGGTGTTCATTGCCGACTGCCAGCTGCAGTCCGTTCTGTCCCATGTAGTCGACGCAGTTCACGTTAAGCGTGGACGATTCTTCCAGCATCTTTCGGACCACTGGGATATTGCCATACTCCGCTGCGTCTAGAAAGCGTTCTTCCTCCGCCGTGAGGCTGCTGCCCCGAGCGTTGAACATGAATGCCGGTCCGCGGACCGCTTGCCGCCGGCCCTTTTCTCGCTGTAGGGTCATCCTGCGATGGGGGAAAGCATCCGAGGATTTCCTGCAAAGTGAAAAACAAGTATTTTTACCTTGTGCGCATTACAATCAGACCCTATCCGTCAAGCTCATCCAAATGGAAGTGACTTCCTCTGCACCTAGCCGCTTGGTTAAATCTCACAACACTCTTCATCCAACAAGTTGAGTGTCTCACAGAGAGCTGACAAGTGGTGTATCATCAGGGACATAATCCCACAGGGATGCAAAGCAGAAGGTGATTCAGGCCGGACGGTCCTGCTGAGGGCGAGATCGCCCTCTGGCTTTTAATAGCTTTTTAATGAAACGCAACAGATGCCACATTCAGACAACAGGTGGGTGTCTTATTGAAGTGACGTCTGTGCTAAAATCCAGCTGACTCACATTTAGTAAGCACTCCAGGTGAACAGAACAGACAATAGCAACAGTAAATGAGAGTGAATGGAGTTAAAGGGTTAGTTCACCCAAAAATTAAAATTATCCCATCATTTACTCACCCTCAAGCCATCCTAGGTGTATATAACTTTCTTATTTCAGCCAAACACAATCAGAGTTATATTAAAAAAATATCCTGGCTCTTCCAAGCGTTATAATGGGATTGAATGGTACCGTACTTAGATCACTGGCTTCCGGTAACGGCCCGTGCCCCGGGTCAGAGGTCACTCTTCCACCGGAACTAGACTCGCATACGGAAGCCAGTGATTATAGTTTATAAAGTTATAAATATGGATATTTTTCTTACAAAAAAAACACATGGCTTCACTTCAGAAGGCCTTTATTAACCCCTGGAGCCGTATGGATTACTTTTCTGATGGATTGATGCACTTTTTGATGCTCCTATTATAATGCTTGGAAGAGCCAGGATATTTTTAAATATATCTCTGATTGTGTTTGGCTGAAAGAAGAAAGTCATATACACCTAGGATGGCTTGAGGGTGAGTAAATTATTGGATAATTTTAATTTTTGGGTGAACTAACCCTTTAATTTTGTCCATAAAGCATTAATGGGCCTGTGGCCTTGTGGCTAGTTGACAAACTCCTGACATCTTGAGACATTCATCATGGTGAAAGCTGCAGGTTTGAAAACAGCCAGTCCAGTCCCATACTTCCTCTCTACAGTCTGTATCATACAAAGTCTAAAAAACATCCTAAAGAGAATTGGTTGGGAGTTCTAAACATTTCCATGACTTTTGACAGTAATTATGTGCTTTTAAACTCCCTTGTATGAAAATTTCAGAGAATCCACCAAGACTGTTTACTGAGCCACAATCATGCTTTATTAAATAAAATAAAATGCATCATTCCACAAACAAACGTACACTCACCTAAAGGATTATTAGGAACACCTGTTCAATTTCTCATTAATGCAATTATCTAATCAACCAATCACATGGCAGTTGCTTCAATGCATTTAGGGGTGTGGTCCTGGTCAAGACAATCTCCTGAACTCCAAACTGAATGTCAGAATGGGAAAGAAAGGTGATTTAAGCAATTTTGAGCGTGGCATGGTTGTTGGTGCCAGACGGGCCGGTCTGAGTATTTCACAATCTGCTCAGTTACTGGGATTTTCACGCACAACCATTTCTAGAGTTTACAAAGAATGGTGTGAAAAGGGAAAAACATCCAGTATGCGGCAGCCCTGTGGGCGAAAATGCCTTGTTGATGCTAGAGGTCAGAGGAAAATGGGCCGACTGATTCAAGCTGATAGAAGAGCAACTTTGACTGAAATAACCACTTGTTACAACCGAGGTATGCAGCAAAGCATTTGTGAAGCCACAACCTTGAGGCGGATGGGCTACAACAGCAGAAGACCCCACCGGGTACCACTCATCTCCACTACAAATAGGAAAAAGAGGCTACAATTTGCACGAGCTCACCAAAATTGGACAGTTGAAGACTGGAAAAATGTTGCCTGGTCTGATGAGTCTCGATTTCTGTTGAGACATTCAGATGGTAGAGTCAGAATTTGGCGTAAACAGAATGAGAACATGGATCCATCATGCCTTGTTACCACTGTGCAGGCTAGTGGTGGTGGTGTAATGGTGTGGGGGATGTTTTCTTGGCACACTTTAGGCCCCTTAGTGCCAATTGGGCATCGTTTAAATGCCACGCCCTACCTGAGCATTGTTTCTGACCATGTCCATCCCTTTATGACCACCATGTACCCATCCTCTGATGGCTACTTCCAGCAGGATAATGCACCATGTCACAAAGCTCGAATCATTTCAAATTGGTTTCTTGAACATGACAATGAGTTCACTGTACCAAAATGGCCCAGACAGTCACCAGATCTCAACCCAATAGAGCATCTTTGGGATGTGGTGGAACGGGAGCTTCGTGCCCTGGATGTGCATCCCACAAATCTCCATCAACTGCAAGATGCTATCCTATCAATATGGGCCAACATTTCTAAAGAATGCTTTCAGCACCTTGTTGAATCAATGCCACATTAAGGCAGTTCTGAAGGCGAAAGGGGGTCAAACACAGTATTAGTATGGTGTTCCTAATAATCCTTTAGGTGAGTGTATCTGCTTCAACACAATATATTCCTTTAACAGCACACAGTGCCAGCAAAGCTCATAAACACTTGAAAACAGAATCAGAAATGAAAAGCCAAAAGAAACCACATTCATTCTGTTTGTGTACTCTTATAAAATGATTCCAATACTGGAAAAATACATTAGGATATGAAAAATAAATTCACCAGATGACTTGAATAGCTCTATTTGGAAATAATTAATCTTTCTAGAATGATTGAGGTGATTTTATAGGGGAGTGAATCTACATAGTACATAATAAACAAATTAGAAGCATAGATATAAACAACAGAGCAAAGATACAAATGAAATAATCAGTGCTTTAAGTCTAACAGTATTCAGGTACAGAAATTCAATAATCAAATGTAAAATAAATCTGCATAGTCTTCACTGTATAAATTGAATATAATTAATCTTTGTTAAAGCTACAAAAGTGAGATTAAGATTAACGACAGACAGCAGCAGGTTTATTAGGCTGCTGTCACTTTAAGAGCGAATACCCGGATCCAATATAATGATACACGTCCGTTTTCTTTCTCAATTATTTAAAGCACAAATATACGCATGGATCTGGTGTTCGAGGTCCGAATTGAGTTCTTTTTCGTGTCTTCCACTGAAATGGTTTAAAATCACTTGAATATTTAAACTGACAGGATCTAAAACACGTGCAAATGATACATTTTCGCTCTATTATGAGCTCATCTATTATGAGCGATGAGCAATTAATCTGAGGATCAGGTGCGCTTCGAGCCGTGGTGCCTGGTCCATACGGATCAACTACAATCCCTATACTTGACATCAAATGCCGGCGCAAAATCTCACCGTACATTGCGATATCGATGCTCACGTGATACATCGTACAGCCCTAACAGAATGAGTTTGTTTGAATTTATAGTCTGAAGTGAGATGGACCCAGACTTCAGGATTTACTTGAGCGGGGAAATTGATTTCACACAGCTCAGGTCCCTCGAGCTCCAGACGCCCTCGACACGAGAGGCCAGAGAGGAGGGGAAGCATTCAGCTCGAAATCTGCTGCACAAACTCTCCATGCAGACACTTCTACCATGACAATTCAATAAACGCAAAGAGCCCTAAAACCCCTGGACTCTAGCAATCACACCGAAAATGACTTTAATCTGCTCTGGAGAGAGGTTTGAATTAACTTTCTAATGCAACGTCATCAAAACTATTAAACAACACATATGGAAGTGTGGGAATTATGTAGTGACCAAAAATGTGAAACAAAGAAAAACTCTTACATTTACATTAAATTGTATGCATTTGGCAGAGGCTTTTATCCAAAGCGACTTACCTTGCATTCAACATATCAAGCCCGTGACCTTGGCGTTTACTTGAGCTTTTTTAAATGTATTAGTTTTGTAAAGAAGTGCATATAGCAGAACAACATGATGAATGTCAAGCATTTAAGCATAAGCATTTTGAGGAATTGTGTTGCAATTTCATAGCATCTCGTACGAATGCGTATCTAATATTAATGATGATGATGATGTTGCTGTAAAAAGTGACATATGGTAAAAGCAAACTGGAGCAAAGAAATCAGAAATTCTGTTGAGTTGAATCACGTTTAGAGAGAGAGAAGGAGAAAATGTGAGCTGAAGCTATTTCTATTCCTTTCATTAATACACCCTCTCCATTATCGTGAAAAATGAATCGATTGATATAAATTATGCAGCTCGTTGTTAATCAGGTGCAAAAGTGAGAGTTAAAAAGTGAGAGTTGAAATTTTAAAACGCACCTGCTACGTATGATCATCATCACACAGCAATGCTTCATACAGACACGCGTCATCAAGACTGAGGAAGGCCAATCTGTCATTCTGCAGCTCTGTTTACTCAGAAAGAACATCTGTGTGTATTTCAGAGTCTGGACAGCATGTGCACAGCGGCACAGCCACCGGTAATGAGCTGCATCACTCACACACATGCTCATTTTGACTCGGTGATGCATTGAAAGACCATTTCCAGTTCTGAATTAATTATCATGTCTATCCTGAAAATCAAATGTCAGCACTGAGGTTATAAATCAAGACAGGTGTCACACTTCTTTAGTGGCCAAATATATCTATTGCCCATTAAACGAGCACTTGAGCTTTGCAACTTTGTGCCACAGACACGAGCAGGACCTTCAACCATGTGCTATATTTTCTAATTGATCAAGACTTTTCGCCTGATGTGCCTGATCACAACTTTTGCACAATAAAACACATTCTTATGAGAAAATATAAGAATCTCTTTAGGACACCATAGACATTGAGGGGGACAAGTCCCCTCCAATAATTAAAAATGGTCAAATTGTCCCCCAATATTTGAAATTATTGCACTACATCACGCAGTGCTGTGTATGTTGTCAGGATGACAAAAAGGTTTAAAAGTTGCATTTTTAGTCCGGTCTGCCTCAGCAGTCTAACAGCGCTCATCAATGTCAAAATGACTGAGATGGCCAATCAAATCAAAGTAGGCGGAGTTTACCGGTCAAAGAAGCAAAGCACGAATTCCAGTGCAAAACATCAGTTTAACGTTGAAAGACAGTGAGGTAAGAGAAACATTTAACACATGTGAACTGTTTTGTGATAGAAGTTAAACGACCGACAGTAACATCCAGTGATGCAAACTACTCAACTTTTTGTCTCAAATACGGCTGTTTTGAATTGAAAATATGCATTTATGTGCTTCATGTCATTCCTAACTGAGTGTGAAGAGACAAGAAACGTTTCATGGTTTTGACATTTTAGGCAAACAAATAAAAGTACATATGTGCATATTTTAATGCAAATTAATTAGTGCTGGGCAATCAATTATTCACGATTCAAAATAAAAAAGTTTGTGTTTACATAATATATGTGTTTGTACTGTGTATAATTATTATGTATATATAAATACACACACATGCACGTATATATTTAAGAAAAATATGTTATATTTATATATAACATATTTATATTTATATATAAGATAAATTATATAAATATATATACAGTATACACATGCAAATATTTCTTAAATATATACATAATACTTATACACAGTACACACACGTATATTATGTAAACACAAACTTTTATTTTGGATGCGATTAATTGATTGCCCAACACTAAAATTAATACATTATTAGTTCAAAATGATTATTTCCCAACTAGAATTAGACCTAGAATTTCCTTCACTGTTCTGTTTCTATAAGCTTTATCAAAAAATTGCTTACGGCCTTGCTTTAGGAAACAGCCAGCATATTAGTTTAACTAAATTTACAGATATTTTAATGTTCAACAGTGGACATATCTGAATTACTTTTCATTTTACAAACATGAGCTGGTAAAATATACTGCACCTTGAAGGCAATGTAAGTTGTTTTGATAAAAATCAATATTTGTGCACATATCTAGTGCATGCTTTTATATGACTTTGAAGTTAGACTGGTACTAAAAGCTCAAAGCAGCAAGGAAAAGCATTGAAGGAGTCCCATCTCAAATAAAGCACATGGGGAAACCATGCATGACCTGAAGCTGCCAAGATCTTGGATACTGGATAAATGCACACATGTAAATGTAAATGCAAACATGCATGACGTTTAATAGCATTATCTGGTGGTGTAAATTACATTCGAAATATTGTTGGAGTAAAAAATACTGTATGCATTACATTTTCTAACCTTTTTTTGCATAATTTGACAAAATTGCATCTTGATTGGAAATGATGCACAATGAAAATATTGTTCAAAGGATATTTACCTGGATTTTTCTTCGTTTTCCCTCACACATCACACTTTTGATAAACTTTTGAAAAAAAACGTTAAGCTTAAATTTTTCATTGTGGTGGAAATTATAGGCTATAGTTTTTAAGAAATTGCTGTAAATGATTTGTTCACAAATACTGAGATTGTTGATGTATTTATAATAGTTTAAAAATACACTGTAAACATTTTAAATTTAAGAAATTATTAGCTCAATAAATGACTTCCAAATAATTATCCCCATGAAAAAAGATGCATTGTACAAATCATAGCTTAAGGTCTATACTTAAAATTAAAAAATTTTATGATGGACTTTAGTATTTTAACGATTGAGATCTTTTGAAAGACTTAATCTTTCTTTATTAATAAATAACTTTCCGTATAATGGCGTCATCAGATTTGGTCAGATTTAGCTCACTTATATATAGGGACTATTCTATATTATGTGTTCAAAGAAAAAAAAAAAACATATAGGGAGTTAGGGACAATTTTATCACTACAGGCCAAGTAAACCCACACACGTTCATTAAATCTTCACTGGACAAATGACCTTCCACTAGGTGGCGCTTTAAGGTTTATAAAATAAAAAGAAAATATATTTTAAGACTTTGTTTAGCATTTCTTCGCATTTATCAAGTTATTCATGAAAAACCGCTTACAGAGCGACATGCGAACAGTGAATGTATATTTAATGTATTTAACACTTAAGATTATATGATTATGAAACGTGATGTTTTACGTTAATATTTTTCTCAAAGAAACACAGCCTCAATCTTATTTCTTTGACTTTTCATATCATCAAAACGACTCATTCTGCCTTTCCACGCGTTGTGTGTCAGTTCACTTAGCTCAAAGACATGTGTGTGAGTTTGTAGAGTTGTATGACACTCACATGTTGTGTCGGTAATATCCCGACGAGTCTCTGAGCGTCTGCACGGATTTCAGGTGATGTGCGTCCACACCGCCGTTCTCCTCTTTCCAGCACTGCTCATCTTCATCCTCAGAGAACGACACTCTTTTCTGGTATCTGGATCCTCTGCCTTTCATGGACATCCAGACAGCGGCTGTGACAGTGAGAGCTGCTCCGGGACTCCAGTGCTGCTCACTGACTGCAGGTGATGCTCTGACTCCAGCATCAGCATCAAGCGCGCGCGTGCGCGAGAGGAGAACATCTGCCCCGCCCACATCAGTCAGTCAGCAGCCCTCATTAGTAGTTTTTCTGAATTGCTCAAACACATTTCTCGAAACCTTAAACACAAAACCAAATCTTCAAACTACATTCAGAGAACATCTGACTTTTCTGGCGAAATTAAACCATTTTATCTGTGCTCAAAATCAAATAATGCTTTCAGATGATACACACAGCAGCACTACCGATCATTCTGTCTCCTGTCAGGCAAAGGGACAAACCCTCTGGTGTGCTGGATCCAGCCTTGACAACACTCTCCACACCTTGCTCTTGTTCTTATTGTTTCCATCCATTGTTGGTATCAACATTCAGTGCAACATTTTTAGTCATTTTGGCACTCTGTAATGATTTGTATTATGTACAGTTGGTTTGGTCACATCATTAGAAATAAGTGTGAACACTTTTGAGTAGTTGTGTGTAAACGATGACAACTGTGACAACTTGTTTAATGTTTTACAGAAAGAGTGATTTACTTGACACATTTTAGGCTATTGTGAATTTTGTTCAGAGAGCAATTCAGAAAACACTGTACCAAGAAAAGCAGAGGTCAAAGGGTAATCATGGCACAGTGCACTAAATCAGATAGCCTTTTGTGTGAGTGCTTAAGTTCACTGTTTTAAAAAATTAAATGTCATAAAATAAATTACACTATTATTTAAAATATTTATTCAAATGTATATAACGCTATACTTAATAAAGTTAATAATAATGCTATATGTATAAATATTTGTATATGATTTTTATATAGTTTACATCATAATATATGTATACAGTATGTGTGTGTCTGAGTGAGTGTGTGGGTGTGCATGTTTATGTGATTTATGAGGACACACGTTTGTATAATGACATGGGTATTACACTGGTATTACAACGTAAACGTGGTTTATGAGGACATTTCCTGTGTCCTCATAATAAAAATAGCTTTAAAAACATACTAAACATATGTTTTATTAAAAATCTAAAAATGCAGAATGTTTCCTGTGATGGGTAGGTTTAGGGGTAGGGGTAGTGTGTGTGTGTGTGTGATGGGTAGGTTTAGGGGCAGGGGTAGTGTAGGGGGATAGAATGTACAGTTTGTACAGTATAAAAACCATTGCGCCTATGGAATGTCCTCATAATGATAGGTGCACCAACGTGTGTGTGTGTCTGTGTGTGAGTGTGTGTGTGTGTAAGTGTGTGTGTCTGTGTGTGAGTGTGTGTTTGGGAGTTGTGAGTGTGTGGGAGTGCAGAGTATGTGTGTTTGTGAGTGTGAGCGTGTGTGTGTGTGTATGAGTCTGTGTGTAAGTGTGTCTGACTATGTGTGAGTTTGTGTGTAAGTGTGTGTGTCTGTGTGTGTGTGTTTGGGAGTGTGTGTTTGGGAGTTGTGAGAGTGAGAGTATGTGTTTGTGAGTGTGTAAGTGTGTGTGTGTGTGTATGTGTCAAGTCAGTCAAGTCAACTTTATTTATATAGCGCTTTTTACAATGCCGATTGTTTCAAAGCAGCTTCACAGTGTTAAACAGGAAAATAATGAAACAGAATTTGATTCGGCTGTACAGCCGCTCTGGAGAAAACGGTGATGTCATCTAGTTTATTTCAATTATCATATAGCGACAATATGGGCAGATCAGTAATATAGTTGATATAGTTAATTTAGTTTAGTAATTACATTTATTTGGGTATTTAGTTGAAAATTGAGTGTGAGTGTGTGTGTGTGTGTGTGTGTGTGTGACTGAGTGCATGTGTGAGAGAGAGTGTGTGTGTGAGTGAGTGCATGTGTGTGTGTGAGAGAGAGAATGTGTGTGTGAGTGTGAGCGGGTGTGTGAGTGAGTGTGAGAGTGTGTGTGAGTGTGTGTGTGTAAGTGTGTGTGTGTGTGAGAGTGTGTGTGAGTGAGTGCATGTGTGAGAGAGAGTGTGTGTGTGAGTGATTGCGTGTGTGTGTGTGAGAGAGAGTGTGTGTGTGTGAGAGAGAGTGTGTGTGTTTGTGAGTGTGTAAGTGTGTGTCTGTGTGTGTGTGTGTGTGTGTGTGTGTGTGTGTCTGTGTGAGTGTGAGAGTGTGTGTGTGTGTGTGTGTGTGCGCGAGTGTGTGTGTGTGAGTGTGTGTGTGTGTGTGTGTTTGTGAGTGTGTGTGTGTGTGTGTGTGTGTCTACTGTTTTATTGCAAATGTATTAGTAAAAAAAATACTTTGCATGGTTTGACAATCCAGTCTGACGTTTATGAATATCCGTTAGCAAGACTTTGATTCTTTGAGATAATGGAATGAGACACAAAGTGATTGATTCCACAAGAGAAAGCCTGAGGACATCTTGATCAATATCAGTGGTGACAGACAATTACCGATGTAATGTTTGGTTGGCTGTGTAGTCTGACAAACCTCTTCATGTTCATTCAATTAACAAAAGGGCAAAGGTCACTGCAATCAATAACTGTTTTAGTGATGTTGCAATTAAATGAGGTGGTTTGCTTTCTCGACATGGGAAACCGTTCTGTGCTATTTAAGAGCTTTCTCTCTCTGTGTGCCATCAGGCGTGCTCTCCAAACTAAATTAGGTTTGGGAATTATAGATAATCATAATTATGCCGAACAGTTGTCTAAATGTGGATAAAACTTATCAATAGAGCAAACTCAGCATCTGGCATATTAAAATAATTTGGGAACAGATTGACCTAATTTAGTCACAATCCAAAATTATACTCCAAATACTGTCAAAAAACTATCTTTAGGATATTAGACCAACTTTATAGAATGAAAATATCGCTAGTAAATTTCTCTGCATGTTTATCAACGTTTATCACAAGAAGATCTGCTTTCAAATGTCATGTCACATTTATTGGTCTGATCCAGAGCTGACGGCCATGCTTTCCCAGGCAGCTGTGAACATAGGGCTGGACTGGAATCCTCCACCTCAGCCCAAGCGCTCAAGGTTGGTTGTTTGGTTTCTGGGCACGGGGCACGCTGATCGCCTGCTACCACCCCCAGGGCCATTCTTCCCAGAGGTGCCAGTCCATGGAGGGCACCTTTTACTGCCTGTAATTGTTCTGATGCGACCTCAGCCTTCACTACCCTCGATGGAGGCGCGGCTAAAAGGTATGCGCTGATTCCCCCAGTGGAGCGCTCCATTGCGATGCAGCTGCATCCTCAGAGTGCCTCCACCTGGCGTGGTGATCCCAAGCACCCGTCCAAAGCTTGTGGGTTCTCGTTCATCTTAGTGGCAGAGGCCTACAGAGCTGCGGGTCAGGCTGTTCTGCTTTGCATGCGATGGCCATCCTGCAAGTATACCAGGCCAAGGTCTTAAAAACCATGCACGAGGGCGGTGCTGACCCAGGGCTTATGCAGGAAGTGCGCACTGCCACCCACTTCGCTCTCCGAGCTACAAGTGTGGGTTCTGGACAGTACACGGAAGGTTTGAGTACCACATCAGGTGGTGGCTACCATCACTTCAGCTAGAGCCTTGTCCACGAGACACACCTATGCTCTGAAGTGGAACCTCTTCATCACCTGGTGCTCTTCTCGCCGAGAAGACCCCATAAAATGCCAGATCGGGTTTGTGCTCTCCTTCCTACAAGAAGGGTTGGAACGAAGGCTGTCTCCTTTCACCCTTAAGGTTTACATGGCTGCGATCTCTGCACACCATGACCTTGTGGATTCAAAAAACGGTAGGACAGCATAACTTGGTCAGCAGGTTTCTTAGAGGAGCAAGGAGGATAAACCCACCTCGCCCTCTACAGATGCCCTCTTGGGACCTTGCAGTGGTTTTATCTGCCCTGCTGAGAGCTCGCTTTGAGCCACTGCAGTCTGTTGAGCTAAAGTTCTTTTCTATAAAGGCAGCGCTCTTGATTGCTTTGGCTTCCATCAAGAGGGTAGGGGACCTGCAGGCATTTTCGTTTTATGAATTGCTGCGCCATTCCACTCCACAGACTGGATGCATGCGCTATTTTACTCAGGTGAGTTTCTCAGTAAGCCATGAGTTCCTCCAGCACTGTTGATGCCGACACCAGAGTGCATGCCTGCTCAGTCAGCCCTCGTGTTAGGCTAGGTGCCTCCATGTGCATGGTTCCCCCTTTGGGCAACCCCCACATGTGTATTTCTACGGTAAGTCTCCTCGAGCACATGTCTTCCCTTGGCAAGACACCTTACCACCCCTGGGGTTAAAACATTCCACCCTGCGGGCTGGATGCCTCAGAGTGTTCCATATGCATCCAGTACTCGGGTCATATGTGTATTCTTAAGTTCTCCCTGCGGGCAGGCATTGTGTTGCAAATGTCCATGTGGGATATGCTTCCCAGTGTACCTTGGTATTCGGCGTTGAGCCTAGCCCTTCATTCGTGTTATTCTCACGGCAGGGAGCTCAGGTCGATGAGCTGGAAGACAGCCATTGTGGCAGGATTAGATAGAGACCCCCATTCCGCCAGTCACTGAGGTAACTCGGAGTGACTGACTGAAAGGGAACAACTCGGTTACGTATGTAACCCTCGTTCCCTGAAGGAAGGGAGCGGAGACGTTATGTCCCTGTGCCACAACCACTGTACTGCTGGTACGGCATTGTTTTGCCATTGGCTCGTTTTGTAGAACTCGAAGGTGGCAGGCTTCTAAGCGAAACCCCTATTCCGTCAGTCACTGACGTAACGTCTCCGTTCCCTTCCTTCAGGGAACGACGGTTACATACGTAACCGAGACGTTTGTTGCATGGAGTGACTATACAGAAATGAAGAGCTCTTGGTTCTCTAAAGCTACTCTCCATCATGACAACCAGAGAATAGCATTTGATTCCCATGATCAAAGTATCCTCAATATGTTTTTCTCTAAGAACAGAAGAACGTGTAATGTCCCTCTGTATTATCGGCCTCTTATATTGAATAGAAGACAAAGAGAAGCCAGATGCACTTAAGCAGAATTGAATAGACAGCCAGTCAATATGAAGCGCTGTGTGCGGCCTTGTTGACAGAGCTGCAGGTATCAATGTCCAGTGGAAAACAAAAGTGACATGGACATTCAGCAAGAACAGAGCAGCATGCTTATTGTGAGAGATTAACCTTTTAATGTTTAAAAGGCTCAAAAGAAATAATCAAGTGGGAGTTGAGTAGAAGACAGAAACTAAAGTCTATATTGTCATAAGGAATCTCTCGTACCATAAATTCACACCATTTTGCTTAGAGGTTAAATGGCAGCTTTAAAGCCATCATGAAATGGAATTTGCACTAGTTTTTTTAACTTCTCCAATTGTAACGTATATACGAGTGAAATGCTTCTGGAACAAGAACAAATGTAGGGCAGGGTTTGATTTTGTCCATGGGGAATTGATTGGATGGTTGTGGTTTGCTATTGGTGGATCTCATGTGAGTGAAATAAAATAAATAAAAAAATAAATAATGATGATGATAAAACATTTATAATAAATACTGCAGTATTCCATAAAAAACTAAAATGGTCCATTTTGATTTTGTGGTGACTTTAATCAATTAAATAAATTACTTCATTAGATTCACTTGTGTAATCTATTAAATGTGATTTACAAATAACATCAAATATGAAGGTTCTGTGAAATGTTCGTTTTATTCATTTGTAGGCATTGTTTTGTGTTGTGTTAGAACTAACAATTTAAAGCAATAAAGTGTCATTCCCCTTTTGTATTAGGCTATACATGCATATGTAGCCTATTAATATTCATTGAAAACAAACTTACATTACTTACATTTCAAACTGACTATTAGACAATAGTTCACGAGTTCACTGAATCAACGTCATCCGAGAAACCTCAGAATTTTACTGTAGCTCTGTAGCTCAAATTGCTCAAGAAGTTAATGCTGGTTCTGATAGAAAGGTGTCAAAATACACAGTGCATTGTAACAACAGATGCATGGTCTGATGAATCACGTTTTCTTTTACATCACGTGGATGGCCGGGTGCGTGTGCATCGCTTACCTGGGGAACACATGGCACCAGGATGCACTATGGAAAGCCGGCGGAGGCAGTGTGATGCTTTGGGCAATGTTCTGCTGGGAAACCTTGGGTCCTGCCATCCATGTGGATGTTACTTTGACACGTACCACCTACCTAAGCATTATTGCAGACCATGTACACCCTTTCATGGAAACGGTGTTCCCTGGTGGCTGTGGCCTCTTTCAGCAGGATAATGCGCCCTGCCACAAAGCAAAAATGGTTCAGGAATGGTTTGAGGAGCACAACAACGAGTTTGAGGTGTTGACTTGGCCTCCAAATTCCCCAGATCTCAATCCAATCGAACATCTGTGGGATGTGCTGAACAAACAAGTCCTATCCATGGAGGCCCCACCTCGCAACTTACAGGACTTAAAGGATCTGCTGCTAACATCTTGGTGCCAGATACAGACACAGCAGTGAAATCCATGCCTCGACGGGTCAGGGCTGTTTTGGCAGCAAAAGGGGGACCAACACAATATTAGGAAGGTGGTCATAATGTTATGCCTGATCGATGTATATACACATATATAGACTACCTTTCAAATATTTGGGATCAGTTAGATTTGGGAAATAAATTAATACTTTTATTCATCAAGGATGCATTAAATTGATCAAAATTGACAGTAAAGACATGTATAATGTTACAAAGGATTTCTATTACAAATAAATGCTGTTTTTTAACCTTCAAAGAATCCTGAAAAAATGCATCAAATCATCATATGAGAATGATTTCTGAAGGATCACGTGACACTGAAGACTGGAGTAAGGATGATAAATTCAGCTTTGATCACAGGAATAAATTACACTTTACTATATATTTGTTACGGTACAGAAGGGACAGAGACAATGGATAAGGGGAAGTAGTGTTTATTGAGCAGAGCAGCGGCTGACGGATGTGCAGGTGGAGAGTGTAGATGATCGTGAGTGGTGGATGATGATATCTCGAGGTGATCGTTGGGAAGGTTTGGAGAGGAGATCGCTGGAGAGAGAGTTGGAGCTGAAGAGAAGATGGAGACACGCACACACACAAGGCTGGAACGCTGGAGGCTTAAGGGAATAACGGGAGAAGGTAAGTAGCATAAAGCACGTCCTTGAAGTTTAGCATAGAGGTATGTACCAACATACAAACGAGACCAGACAGTGACTGTGAGTGTGTGTGTGCCTTAAGTACTGGTGGTGATTGGTGTGTTGATGAGGTGCAGGTGCGCGTGATCAATACTCAGGGGAAGGCGTGCGCTGTGATTGAGTGACGTGGGAGCCTGGCGGATCTGTGACAATATTCACATAGAAAACAGTTATTTTAAATTGTAATAATATTTTACAATTTTTACTGTATTTTTGATCAAATAAATGTGGCCTTGGTGAGCAGAAGAGACTTCTCTTCAGAAGAAAGAAACTTCAGAAGGGTAGTGTATATTGTCATTTCAGCTGACTCCATAGTCATAGACTGTCCATAGTAAAGGGCATGTGGACAATATATTGGAAGAATCATCATACAAAATATATCATACCATACAAAACATTTGTATTGAACTTTCGAATTGTAAATTATTACAAATCAGGAATGAACTGTGATAATCTCTCTTAGTTCACTTCTAATTATTGTTTGGTTCTACTCAAAGACCTTGTCAAATTGGGTCTGCAATCACTAATTCAGCTTATCATTTGACATCTAAGAAACATTTTTTGGTTCAGACATCTAATTTTGATGTTCATATTCCCTCATTTATGCTTATGCTGTTCCAAATCTGGAGAATCTAAGAGTATCCTGGCCACTCTTTCCATATAATGAATGCGACTGGCTCCGAAATAATAAAATAAACACCAAAGTGTCATAAAAGTTCACATGACTTTTATTAAGTCTTCTGAAACCATAACTTTTGAATAACGACTATCGATTCATTCCTCACACACTGAAAATCTTCCTACTGGCAAAACAATAAAAGCAGATCTAATCTTCAGCAAGGCCAGTGCAAGACAAATGGTAGACCATGTATCCAGCAGGACTTAATATTCATAAGTCTTGCACTGGCCTTGCAGTAGATTTTCAGTGTATGAGGAATGAATCGAGTCGTTATTCAGTTACTCATATATAGTCTTCCTGCCAGGGTCAAATGATTTTTGCCCTGTGGCATCCATCCAGTGAAATATCCGTGGGTAAACCTGAAGCAGTGTTTCTCTGGAAACAGATCACACACGGATGTTCAAAATATGGGTGATCTATGAACTGTCCTATAGCAGGTGTTATCGCCACTTAATCTCATTCTTCAGAGTTACATTTTGGTCGCTTTGGGGAATACATAGTCTGGGAGAATTAACTTATTCTCTGCAAATATACACTACATTGCCAAAAGTATTGGGACACCCCTCCAAATCATTGAATTCAGGTGTTCCAATCACTTCCATTGCCACAGGTGTACAGGTGTAAGTTGCCAAATTTCTGCAGAGTCAATAGCTACAGACCTCCAAACTTCGTGTGGCCTTCAGATGAGCTCAAGAACAGTGTGTAGAGAGCTTCATGAAATGGGTTTCCATGGCCGAGCAGCTCATCCAAGCCTTACATCACCAAGTGCAATGCAAAGTGTGGGATGCAGTGGTGTAAAGCACGCCGCCACTGGACTCTAGAGCAGTGGAGACGTGTTCTCTGGAGTGACCAATCACTCTTCTCTGTCTGGCAATCCCATGGACGAGTCTGGGTTTGGTGGTTGCCAGGAGAACGGTACTTGCCTGACTGCATTGTGCCAAGTGTAAAGTTTGGAGGAGGGGGGATTATGGTGTGGGGTTGTTTTTCAGGGGTTGGGGTTGGGCTTGGCCCCTTAGTTCCAGTGAAAGGAACTCTTAATGCTTCAGCATACCAAGACATTTTGGACAATTTCATGCTCCCAACTTTGCGGGAACAGTTTGGGGATGGCCCCTTCCTGTTCCAACATGACTGCGCTCCAGTGCACAAAGCATCAGTCCATAAAGACATGGATGAGCGAGTTTGGTGTGGAGGAACTTGACTGGCCTGCACAGAGTCCTGACCTCAACCCGATAGAACACCTTTGGGATGAATTAGAGCGAAGACTGCCAGGCATTCCCATAAACACTCCTAAAACTTGTGGAAAGCCTTCCCAGAAGAGTTGTAGCTGCAAAGGGTGGGCCAACTCCATATTAAACCCTATGAATTAAGAATGGGATGTCATTAAAGTTCATATGCATGTAAAGGCAGGCGTCCCAAAACTTTTGGCAATATAGTGTATCTAATGTCTGCCTTTAGTCAACAACAAACACTCTGTCGCCATTTTCATTCAGAATATGGAAACTTCTGTGGTTTTGACTGACCAAGGAAGGAAGGAAGAAAGGGAACAAACAACATACTTTAACTCTGTAAAGCCTGACATATGAAATACTTGCTATAAATATCAAATATCTGCCAATATTATGTCTTGATGATATTTAAATGCTTATTTTTATGATCAAAGCTCTGTAGTTTTAAAACATATGATGATTGACAGATCAGAACAAATAAACCTTCCTCAAAAGCCTGATGATCATATTTAAAACTCACGATAAAAAAAAAAAAAAAGTCTGGATAATCAAGTAAACCGAAGCTGCTTCAGTCCAGTAAGTGTTCATCTTGTAATATTACTAACAATATCAAAGTTATTGTTACGTTACATGATAAAAATTTAACATAAGAAAGACACCTGAAGTACGAGCTGAAGGAGGACGTTTATACAATTATTCTCAAACTTTTACTTGCTAAAAGAGTCTAAACTATCAATCAGACGACAGAAGGACTGGAGGAGATTGTGTAAAACAGGTTTATCAGCAGATGTTGATCATTTAGGCCTTAGAAATATGACCCAGGCTTTATAGGCTTAAATAAAAACTAATTGCGTTGTTCTTAAATCAATCAGTCAGTGTCTTCACTTCATTTCAGTATCATCCACTTCCTCTGTTTGAAGTCTGACACTTGTTCTTGGACTCCTGTCAGTTAAACAGGTTCTTCAGATGAAGAGCAGCACAAGTGCTTCGACTCCGGAGAGGAGAAATGACCTGCTATTAATAAAACACTGCAAAGTTTTACAAACGCAAGTCTTCAGAGGGACTAGCAACCATCAGAAACAGCCATTACTTTCTGTTTACAGAAAACTACATCAAATAAATAAAAAGACTGGATGGCACAAGTGAAATAAACGGGGGATTATGTGCCTTTATCATGTAAAAGTAATCACATGTATTGATTCCAGAAGTAGAATGGAGACAGAGCTCATTAAACGATATTGAATAATGATTCTAGCATTGATTCTGAGCTCATTACTGACATGCAGCACTGCATCTGCAGACTGTTTTACCTAAAGTTTATTGCCCTTGTTTAATATCTGTTAAAGGGAGGCTCACACGTCAATAAGTAACAATCAGTGGATTCAGCTTCGTTATTTGAACTAATTTGAACGTAATTTTTCATCTGCTATATCTAGGCCTACAGTATGTACAGTAGTTATGGATTTAATGCATTTAGCGCCTCTAGACAGTGTAGAACAACTGTTATGTAAGTGTGAATATACTTTTAGGATTGTAACTCTGAGAAGAGACAGTGCGTCATCACATTCTGCAGAGATCGTATCTGCCCAAGGAAACACAGATTATGAATTACTTTCATTTTGCAAGTCACATTAAATTAGATAAAATGGTTCTGTTAGCATAAGTGAATTATAAATAGGTAAACTGAAACGCTTGCTTTGCTGGTTGGCAGAAATGAAAATGAAGTATTGGAACGAATCTATTGTTACGTACTGTCACATTCAATTCAACACAATTCACTGATTTATGAATGATTTATGTGCAAAAGAACACATTTCTTTCATGTTTCAGAACGAGGTCCATTTTCACCCCCATTTTTCCAAACACCACCTGAATTAAGGGGAAAGAAAAGAATACAGACAACAACCTGCACTTGAAGTACTCCACAGATTTCATGCTAATTCACAAACTGCTTTTCTGGCGGTGACTTCATACGACAAGCCTGCTCTTTACCTCGTGAGTCTTTTTGAAAGATTCATTAAGAGCTGTGGCTCATAAGAGTCATTTTTAAAAAAATTTTTAAGAACTAAACTGATTGAGCTGGTATATTGATGATTCACTAAAAAGAACTGGCTCATAAGAATAATTTATTTGTGAATCCGACTACACTATAGTGCTGCATCCGAAATTACATACTTCCCTATAATAGGCGAAAAACAGTATGTGAAAAAGTGTCTGAATTCACAGTACTCATAAGTCGAAAAACAAAAGTCCCTGGATGACCTACTACCTCCGGAGAGATTCTGAAATGCATCTGATGGACACTTTACTATCCCAGTAATCTGTACTGTTTGCATGCTATGCCTTCGTTACTTAGAAAACCCAAGTAAACATTACTTGACTGGTTTGGGTACCATTTTGCCAAAGAAAAAAAACAAACAAAAAACAGTCAGGCAAAAGATTTTTGAGGCAGGCAATTTTTAATAGACCTTTGACTCATTTCCTCTCACCATTATTGTGATCAGTGTTCTGTTTGGTTGGGCACTTGCAACTTCTTTTATATTATTGTAATTCTTTTTCTATTGATACAGCGATGCAACATGAAATCACAGTTATTGTAATATTTGTGAATTATATGATCAGCCACAGCCTTAGATGAAATAAACTGAAGATAAAAGAAGACACTAAATCTTTATCATTAAATTTCCATTAGCTGGGTTCTTAACTTTTATCGTACATTTGTCTGATGTGACAGTGAGACGATATATAACATAACTATATTTCATGTCAAATAATGATTATATAACCCAACTAATGGAAACACTGATCACTGGTGACTTCAAATGAAACACATTAGAGTTAAGCCTCTGTTAATTCTCAATAAGAGCTTCTGTAGACGTCTGACAGAAGTAAAGTCAATCTGGTTAGTAATGTGTGAAGCTGGTAATGCTGTTTGTGGAGTTGTTTAATCCTCCTCTGCTGAGATCTTCAGAGATTTAATGTCTTCTTTTATCTTCAGTTGATTTCATCTAAGGCTGTGGCTGAAGTCAGTTGTAGTTCTTGTGTTTCTGCTAGTCTCTTTTCCTGTTCTCTTCTTTCCTTTAGTGATTCTGCTTGTTAACAGGCTTATCAAGGCTGAGCTGACTCCATAATGTCCATGAATGATCCAAACAGTTGCTCACCTGTCTAATAAAACACATCATATATTAAAGCGTCTTTGGTGTTTCCATGGTTTCTACAAAATAAAACCGGAATTGAGGGTATGATGTCATTGATAGGTGACGCACGTTCCGTTAAAATTGCTTATTTCTCTGGATTTAAACATTCTTGGAAACATTAATGTAAGTACACAAGTCAACAAAATACACTCACCTAAAGGATTATTAGGAACACCTGTTCAATTTCTCATTAATGCAATTATCTAATCAACCAATCACATGGCAGTTGCTTCAATGCATTTAGGGGTGTGGTCCTGGTCAAGACAATCTCCTGAACTCCAAACTGAATGTCAGAATGGGAAAGAAAGGTGATTTAAGCAATTTTGAGCGTGGCATGGTTGTTGGTGCCAGACGGGCCGGTCTGAGTATTTCACAATCTGCTCAGTTACTGGGATTTTCACGCACAACCATTTCTAGAGTTTACAAAGAATGGTGTGAAAAGGGAAAAACATCCAGTATGCGGCAGTCCTGTGGGCGAAAATGCCTTGTTGAGGCTAGAGGTCAGAGGAGAATGTGCCGACTGATTCAAGCTGATAGAAGAGCAACTTTGACTGAAATAACCACTCGTTACAACCGAGGTATGCAGCAAAGCATTTGTGAAGCCACAACACGCACAACCGTGAGGCGGATGGGCTACAACAGCAGAAGACCCCACCGGGTACCACTCATCTCCACTACAAATAGGAAAAAGAGGCTACAATTTGCACGAGCTCACCAAAATTGGACAGTTGAAGACTGGAAAAATGTTGCCTGGTCTGATGAGTCTCGATTTCTGTTGAGACATTCAGATGGTAGAGTCAGAATTTGGCGTAAACAGAATGAGAACATGGATCCATCATGCCTTGTTACCACTGTGCAGGCTGGTGGTGGTGGTGTAATGGTGTGGGGGATGTTTTCTTGGCACACTTTAGGCCCCTTAGTGCCAACACGGCCTACCTGAGCATTGTTTCTGACCATGTCCATCCCTTTATGACCACCATGTTCCCATCCTCTGATGGCTACTTCCAGCAGGATAATGCACCATGTCACAAAGCTCGAATCATTTCAAATTGGTTTCTTGAACATGACAATGATTTCACTGTACTAAAATGGCCCCCACAGTCACCAGATCTCAACCCAATAGAGCATCTTTGGGATGTGGTGGAACGGGAGCTTCGTGCCCTGGATGTGCATCCCACAAATCTCCATCAACTGCAAGATGCTATCCTATCAATATGGGCCAACATTTCTAAAGAATGCTTTCAGCACCTTGTTGAATCAATGCCACGTAGAATTAAGGCAGTTCTGAAGGCGAAAGGGGGTCAAACACAATATTAGTATGGTGTTCCTAATAATCCTTTAGGTGAGTGTATATAACACTGTTCTAGTGGTTTTTGGATATTTTAATTAAAAAACGTACATATTGTGCTTTTAATTACTTATTCAAAATAAGTACCTACTAAAGAGAATATACTGTTTTTATACTGTCTCTATCCTGTCTGGATAGTCATCATCATTTTCAATAACTGCAAAAATAAAGCTTCATGTTTGCAGCACCTCACAGAATACATCATCAAGTCTTTTATCACTTTTAACATGTTGATCTGAAAAAGCTTTTAACAGATTGATCAGACACAGCAAGCTTTATTTCCTGTGTTCTTGTGTGCAGGTTCATGCAATGACGACATGTGGACCACCGTCACCTGTTACTGCAGACCATTATATTATCTTATACATTTAGCCTAATTTTAGATACTACTTTTTCAAAGGGGCAGCTTAATTGAAGTTGAATGGTAGTTAAATAAATCAATGTTTTGAGCTAAAGAAAGACTGATAACACAATTATCTGCTTGACATTATACTGTCTGTTTAATTTAACACTTGCCTCAGCAAATACTGTTGTCAGCATAGTAGGAGCCACTTGCATGAATGTGACATTTTTCTTGTATAAATTGATGGCAATTAATTACACAATCTTTTATCCAGAATAGTTAATAGTCTGCAGAGTTTTCAAAACGCTATGCAGAACAGCTTTCAAACCTGATACTCTGCTATGTGAATCACTTATTTCAGTATCAGGAACAGTCTTTTGTGGGATCTTATTAATGCATTGATGTCTGTAAACACCTTTAAACTCTCAGGCCACAAATGTCAATTTCCAAAAGTTTAAAGCTGCGAGTATGCATTTAAAGAATTATTTACAGTAGGCCTAAATAAAGATTTATGTATTTGAATTGCCTATTGCATTTTAATCAAATTGGATTACGTAGCCAGACAGCAACATAGTGTCGTCCCAGATCCGGTCCACATCTGATGCGCATGGAATACACATGTACCAGATGTGGCCCGAATCTGGACCGACACTATGTTGCTGTCTGGGAAACTAACTGATAAACGTAATGTGATGCATATTTGTCAGTCAAGTGAGACTTCAGCACTCAAAAATCATGGCATAGTTTATAATTATTAACTATTTGCATTTATTTGATTTGCATATATTCAAAGTGCATTCATTCAGATTGCTTTGAATCAGCATAAATCTATTAACTGTGAAAATTACATTTATTCAGTTAAAAAGTAGGCCTATGTGTAATCATGTCCACTGAAGGCAAGTTGCAGTGCGAACCCATGTGCAGTTTATTCACAAAATATAATCCATGAAACAAACACAGTTAGCAGAGCTTGACTTAAACTTACAGGGAACAAAGAAACACTTTCTTCCTTTTTTTGGGGGGGTTTATTGGCGGTTGGCAAACAACTTATTGGTGCGTTTCACCACCAAATGAACTAAGAAACACATCAGACTATGAACCAGTGAGAAAACAGAACTGATGAAACAAGAACCAATAAGAACATTAGACATAAGATTAGGGAAGCAAATGACATGATCACATGATGGGATAAGGGAATCACATGACAAACAGGAACCATGGGCACGTTCAAGCTCAAACCGGTGCGCAACGTTTTGCTACGGTTTCCGGGTTGAACGACATGTTTCCTGGAAACGGTGTGCAACGGCATTTGAGATACGTTTTTCTCTTGTTTGGTAGGTGTGTCAAAAATGTCAGCCCAATCAGCAGCAACATGTATATAAATCGCGCAGTATTAAAGAGATTTAATCAGGCTCCGAAAATTATTCAAAAAGAACACAAAGAATGGCCTTCTCAGCTGCCATAGTTGCAACTCCTTCGTCATTAGAACAAGGTGTTCAACGCACCACCATGACTATAGCCACCGTTTCCATTACTCTTCAAACTGCGCAAATGGAAATTGCGAATTGAAAATATGCCCAATGGAAACGCGGCAATTTTGCAAAAGCTCCCATATGTCGCAAAAAAGTTTTTACGCTCACATGAGGTGGTTTTTCAGGCAATTCGAAAAAGCACATTTTCTGCAATGGAAACAGTTTTTTCCGCATTTACAGGTCACCTGACGTAAGTAAAAGTCGATCATTCTTTACAGATGACACAGTATGTTTGGACAGAAGACGAGACAGAGTTCTTTATTAAACTCATAAAAGACAATAGAATTACAGGAATACTGGATTCTAAACAACAAAGAAATGCCACATAATTATTAAGACCCTGAAGTAAATATGAGGGAGAAGCACCCACAAACACCTCATACGTGGCCGCTCCCAAGTATAAGGGGCTTTCCTTGCCATTAATGCTTGGATAACACGCCTACATCCCCTTCCATTAAAAATAATGGCTAGTGCGGTGGCTGGGATATACATAAACCTACCAACATACGTGGCATAATTTTTGGAATGACTTATTGCGAGAGGAAAAAAAGTTTAAGTCGCATAACATTGGTTAATAAAAATTACAAATCTGTAATGGAAACGTGGCTTATAAAATTACAAAATAAAAGACATGAAAACATAAACGTGAACCAAAACACCAAACCAAACATGACAGTATATAACTTAGTCTGTGAAACAAGCACATAAAATTGATGACATTGAAACAAATTGTTGTTGATAAACACATAAACCTGGTTATTGTTTATTTAAAACACATTCAGTTTATTTGCAGAAATCATACCTGTTTCTTCTTTTCATTTACAGTGGGTCTATGTATGACTGACAAATATGCATTACATTAAGTTTATTAGTTTATGTAACACTGTGTAATCAAACTGAATGGACATTGTATATGCAATTTAAATAAACACATTTTACATATATAGGCCTGATTATTTTTGTGTGAATTCAAATGGATGGACATAAGTGAAATGTGGACCAGCTTACCCTCAGAAAACCTCAAGATTCAAGCGGTTGATTGATCGTCTCTATGAGGTGATAAACTTGATCCTCTGGCAAGAATTCATTTTTAATATGCTTAGGTGGTATGACGCAGGAAAGCAATGAAATAAAAGTGACACTGAGCGAGGGAGAGAGAGAGATTAAATATATCCTTTAGAAAGATTTGCTCATTAAGGACACGTCCCTGCGGCAGACAGTCATTAAAAGCACGGATAACTCATCGTGTCACTGCGCTAATCTGCTGAATCGCCGGTGATGAATGAACATACAGATGAATTGGACATGATGTTCAACAAGTTGTGAACGTGAAGATGTATATTGAACATTATGTGAATGAAATTTCACTGAACATTCTGAGAGGGAAAAAACTCAAAAGATTCCCTCATATGTGCTTTTGTGATGCTTGGTTCTCAAATGGGCTTTAAACCTGCAACCCCCATGCAGATTAATCAAACACTCAAGCAATTACAATTACAGCAACACATGCATCACCTCATTTAGCTAAAAGATCAATTCATCATTAAAAAAAAATTACATTCTGTCATCATTTACTCACTCTCATGTCATTACAAATATGTATGATTTTGTTTGACATAAAGCATTTTTTGCAGGATACAGAATATTGCAAAATTTTCAGCTACTGAGGCCATTAGGAAATCACCCGATAGTGACAATCATCCATGATTAGTTTATTATGCAACGAAACCTGTGATAATTAGGAGGGTTAACGAGAGAAAGCAAGTCTGATCATGTGATTTCAACATGAGGCGACCTGCTGTGTCAAATAAAACTTTTTTTCCTGTTTTCATCATGTGTACATCATTTTAAACTTTCCCAAAAAGCATCTATTTCTTAGTGTAAATCCTTTTAATGAGAAAAAAAAGTCTGCTCCTTTAAAACCATTTGATGAAAACATCTCCAGCAGTTAATTCATGTTCAACGGAGCCCCGTTAACAATGGAGCGGTTCATAGAGTTTTATTTTGAACTTGGACTTGAGAATAAAGATAGATGGTCAGTGATTAGTTCAAGGAGTTCAGTAAATTTGGCAATATATTCACAGATTCGAACCAATCAATAACTTGTGAGCTAAACGTTGTTATAACACAATAAATTGATCTATATGAGCAGGCAGCTGAGAGACAAGTCCGAATGGACCGTCTGCGAAGAACAAAAACAAAAAAAATAACATCTCAGGTTATGCATGTAACCATGGATCCCTGAGAATAGGGAACGAGACGCTGCGTCCCCGAGGGGTCACTATGGGGAATGCCTCCGGCATGACTGGTGTCTGAAGCATCTAAACACGACAATAAACTTGACATTGGCAGGCGGCAGCTGGTGTGACCGTGAGTAAAAAAGGCCACCTGTGAAATATGTCATCCACTTCTTGCCTAAAGGAGACGTGTGCAGGAATACAGGAAGCATGGCAAAGGGCGCAGCATCTCGTTCCCTATTCTCAGGGAACCACGGTTACATGCGTAAACTGAGGCGTTCCCTTTCGAAAGGGAACCTGCGCTGCATCCTCTAGGGGTCGCTATGAGTAGCGGAATACCCACGCTGTCCTGCTGAAGGGATGAGTGCCCTACTGGATGAACTAAGGCCCCGTACACAGAGACGCATTTAGCTGCACAAAGATAATTTTGTATCGTATCAATACCAGGAAAGCCTGAAAACGCAATTTTTTTAAACCGGGTCCCAAAGTGGATAAATCTGCAAAGCGACTCCCTTGCGTTTTCGTGTGTACAGCCAATCTGTATATTCGGATGAGACGCTAAACCGAGGTCCTGACTCTCTGTGGTCATTAAAAATTCAAGGATGTCCTTCGATAAAGAGTAGGGGTGTAACCCCGGCATCCTGGCCAAATTTGCCCATTGGCCCTCTGTCCATCATGGCCTCCTAAGCATCCCCATATGCTGATTAGCTTCATCACTCTGTCTCCTCTCCACCATAAACTGGTGTGTGGTGGGCGTTCTGGTGCAATATGGCTGCCGTTGCATCATCCAGGTGGATGCTGCACATTGGTTCCATGTAAATCGCTTTGAGTGCGCTTTATTATTATTATTTTGTGAAGGAATGATGCCATCACCCCACGTCTCGACCCTAGTCAGACACCGCATGCTCCGAGTCTTCTTCTTCTTTTTTTAGTATATCTCTGTGGCAGAATCACAGCGCCACATACTGGTCTGGCATGTATACATAATTTTCAGTTGGTTTCAGTGGTTTCGGGTGTACACAGACATTTCTTGAGACATGTTTACGGAATTTTGTTCTAGAACGAGGAAAAAAAAGATTTGATAGGGAAAGCTCTGGCTTCATGTGGATGTGGCCTAAGTCAAAGAACTCAATGGAATCCTCATCCCTAAGGTGCACCAGTAACCATAGGAAAGAGCTTCTCAAGAATGGAGGCCTAAACAGGATGCCTCTGTAAGGGTGGATTGCCTACAGTGGTTCAGGCTGCCGAAGGACTAAAGAAACGTTATCAGCAAGAGGATAGAAAACTGTAAATTTCTCATCTTTACCACCCACTGCAACTTATACCAACAACAGAAATAAGCGCAGTTACAATAGCAAAATATGTGGGAGAGCGTTGCTAGAATGTGACTATATTGTATTGCAATAGGTACCACTTCAAAGTCAATACCAAATCAAAACTAGTTAGCACATCATTTGTAATTGAAAGGATTTAATGACAAAATCTGGTTATGGTTACACTTAAAATAGTTCCAAAATAGATGTATGAGATGATAATAACTTATACCATTAATCGTACCCAGCATTAATAGAATGTTACCTGAGGGATAGAAATTGAGAGAGAGAGAGAGAGAGAGAGAGAGAGAGGAAGAGAGCAAAGAAGAGAAGAGCCAAAGGGAAGGCCCTAAGAAGAGAGAGCCAGAGAATAAAAAAAGAGGCAGTTACAGCTAGGATCTTCTTTTTAACTCTTCCTTGACCATGTGACTGAAACCCTAATGTGAGACATTCAAACTGACCAAACTTCCCCCACTGTACTAAAGGTGTGACACACATTTGGCCAACAGGCCTTCAGCATCTCTTTGTCTTTAGGAATTCCAAATGGCCCTTCTGATAAGAAAGATGGGGGTTGAAAACAGTAAAGAAAATGTCTTTGTTCAATTTCAAATATCAAATATCTTTGATTATTTTCAATCCTACAACTCTAAAGAAAAGAAGCCTAACTACGTTCATATTCAGGCCAGTGTCTAAGGAGGCTCACAGAGAGCCTAAAGCCGCTTTTCCACCGTCGGGCCGTACGGTTCTCATTGCATAAACGCTCCACTCCGTGCCGATCCAGGCCAGCTGGTACAGTTCTGGTTTCATTTTCCACTGTGGGGCTGATAACGGCCGCTCTTTGGAATGTAATACAAAAGTGTTAGTCGTTGCCTTGGCAACACAGCAGTTTACTGATGATATGAGATGTAAATATCGGCAATATGGAGGATGATCAGACATTTATTTTAATTTTATTACTAATTTGTGTTTATGTCACTCAAATAGAGCACTTATCCAGCTACAGACAAACTAGTAGCCAGGCAACAGACAAGTGACCAATCCTGTGGCGACTTCACTTCACAGATTCTACCAGCATGGTTCAGCACGGTTAGACAACCCGGCAGAGAATTCCAGGCCGAGAATGGTTTGTAATCGTAACGTGCCGTACCAGGCTCAAGTGAAAACACAACTGGAACTGTTCCTTACCATTCTAAGAACAGTTTGGCCCAACGGTGGAAAAGCAGCTTAACACTCAGACCTTCTGAGATAGCCTTGAAGAGTGGAGGCCTCAAAAAAGAGGCCTAACAATGCTCTAACCCAAAGGCAGAAAGAGCTAGCTCAGTCTAACTGGCTCACGAAGCTTCGCAGAGTGGAGGCCTTAATACAGCGACTCTCATAATGAGAGGAGGCCTAGCAACACTCCACACTAGGGTCAGTAGCCAAGGAGGCTCCAAGAGAGCCTAACGACCTAGTGTAACTACCCTTCCACCTAGCCGAGCTCTATGAGTGGAGGCCTCAGTATGACTCTCTACCTTTCAAGATGGCAGCGTGCATAGACGCTGCGGCTCAGTGCTCTCACTTTCGGTGCTTTGTTTTGTTTCGGTGCTTTGTTTTGTTAGTTGTTGTTGTTTCTCATTCCCAATATATTCTGTCTATGTCTATGACCGGCACAATCTCCTAAAGATAGTAGTTTTAAGCGAGAGGAGCATTACAGCAGAGTTTCTCCAAGGATATAGCAAGGTGTCCCGGCTCTCCATGGATTATCATCCCTGCGGGAAGGAGGCGGAGGCGGCGCCGGAAGAGGAAACAAAAGTGAGGCTGCAGGGCCGGCGTGTTAGCGAGGCTACGTACGCAGCTATACAAACCACCACTTCCCAGCAGTTTCCTCACCAACGCAAGATCGCAAACAAAATAGATGAATTGAGACTACTGGCTGCAACGAACTGGCAGGGACAGTTGCATTTTACTCGTTACTGAAACCTGGTTACATTCATCCATTCCGGACTCTGCTATCGAGCTAACAGGCTACATGGTACAACGTCATGATAGGACCAGTGACTCTGGTAAGAGCAGTGGAGGGGGACTATGTGTGTATGTTCATAAAAGCTGGTGCACTAACATAGTGACTGTAGACAGTCACTGCTCCTCGGACCTGGAGTATGTGACTGTTAAATGCAGGCCTTTTTACCTTCCGAGGGAGTTTACTGTGGTCATGATAACTGCCATGTACATTCCACCGGATGCTAACGCTAACTCGGCTCTCCAACACTTGTATAGCAGCACTAGCTTACAGCAGAGCATGTTCCCTGACACTGTGCACATAATTGCGGGGGATTTCAATCATGCCGATTTTAAAGCAGCACTCCCTAAATTTCACCAGCATGTAAAGTGCGCTACCAGAGGAGCTAACATACTGGACAAGGTCTATACTAACATAAAACTGGGCTACAGAGCTAGACCATTACCACACCTGGGCCAGTCTGACCATTTGTCCCTGCTTTTAATCCCAGCATATTACCAATGTTAGGACTGTTAAAACCTGGCCAGATGGGATATTTTTGAACACCAGGACCTCAAAGTGTTTACAGATACTGTCTTGTGTTACATAAAGAACTGCACAGACATTGTCACAGTGGACAAACACATCAACGTCTATCCCAGTCGGAAACCCTGGATGACCAGGGAGATCCAGCGGCTGCTAAAGAAGAGAAACATCGCCTTCAGGTCTGGCGACAGGGCTTTCTACAGCACGGTCCGAGCCAATCTGAAGAGAGGCATCAGAAGAGCCAAGACTGACTACAGGAAGAGGATTGATGACCATCTGGACAGCAACAATAGCAGGCAGGTGTGGCAGGCAGTTCAGCATCTCATCAACTTCAGGTCCGGCCTCGGAGCTGCTGAGGGTGACACCTCGCTGGCAGAGGAGTTGAACCTCTTCTTTGCCCGCTTTGAGATGGAGTCACACGATCCAGCCATACAGCACCCAATGGCCCACAGCAACTTCAAATTCACCCTCTCTGTGGAGGAGCATGAGGTGAGGCGCACGTTGAAGGCCATTAGCCCCTGACGGCATCTCCGGACGTGTGCTGAAAGATTGTGCAGACCAGTTGGCTGGGATCTTTACCAGAATCTTTAATAGGTCCCTATCCCTGTCTTCTGTACCACCCTGCCTGAAATCAGGAAGAACAACATCGCCTAGAGTCTACCCTTCTATCGCTCCACCATAGAGGGCACTCTCACTTACTGCCTCTGTGTGTGGTTTTCCAGCTGCACTGTGGTGTACAAAAAACAGCTTCCGAGGGTCACCAGGACTGCAGAGGAAATCATTGGGTGCCCTCTCCCAACCTTGGAGGACCTACACAGTTCCCGCTGCTTCAAGAAATCTTACAGCATCATAAAGGACACATCTCATCCAGGTCACTCTCTTTTCAATCTGCTACCATCAGGCAGACGGTACAGATCCATTAGAACAAGGACAAACCGACTCAAAAACAGTTTTCATCCAATAGCTGTACAAGCTCTAAATTCCACCTAACATAATGTTACATTACATACATATGTATGCAATCAAATGTCTGCACATATTTGCACTTTACTGCACATATTTGTCATATTTGCACTGGTTACTTTTGTTTAATTGTACATTTTCCTATGTGTGTGCACTTTCGAAATGAGACAAAATTTCGTTGTACAGCTGTACAATGACAATAAAGTTTTCTATTCTATTCTAAATTGAGATTTTAGGACAGGACATCTCGCAAGGAGGCTCACAGAGAGCCTACCACTTGCAATCGCTATCCCAGCGGAGCTCAAGGGAGCGGAGGCCTCAATACATATAACTCTCTATTGCGAGAGGAGGCCTGACAACATTTGCAGTAGCCAAGGAGGTCCGTGTTCCGTATTCCGCTTGTGTTTTTTCGGCTCCGACACCAAACTATTGTAACATGGGGGGCTGGAAGAGCACGGGTGTGTGAGGATGCCCCTGGTTGAAGAAGCATTGGCCAGCTACCTCGCACTGGAGGTGGCGTCCTCGTGGAAGGAATTTTACATCTAAATTCATAGGCAGAGCATACACAGCGGCAGGCCAGGCTTACCAAGCTGACCTGTTAGGAGACCTGGACTAGGGCGAGAGCCTGTCTGCTGAGGTGGTCCTAAAGCTCCGCCGCACCACTGATTATGCCCTCCGTGCGACTAAGCAGGCGGCCCGCGCCATCGCCCGTGCTCTAGCTGCTTTGGTCGCCACAGAGTGGTACTTGTGGCTTAACTTGTCGGGGCTTAATGAGAAGGATAAAACCTTTTTTTTTAATAATGCTCCAGTTTCATCTTCTGGGCTTTTTGGAACTGCTGTGGATACAGTGGTTTTGAAGTTAAATCCGAGGCAAGGGTTAAATTCCCCATCACGGCCAGGACTCCTCCTCTGTTCCCCCTTCTGACTCTGCTCCAGTTCCCAGCTGGCGACAGAGTCAGAAAGTGAGTGTCGCTGCCCAGGCTCCGCCTCCGAGGAGTCAAAGCTCGAGGCGGCGATCTTGCAAGAAGCTGAGGAAAGATCTTAGAGAGGTGATTTCGGCCAGACAGCAGACAGGTGATGATGCAATGTATGGGCACCCCTTTTATAGTGCATGCTGGTGCACCAGGTGACGTCATCCTCTACTGTGGCCAAATCAAACTGGTGTGTTTGCACACATGCTTCAGGCACCAGTCATACGGGGGGGGGGGGGGGGGGGGGGGGCATTCCCAATGTGTCAATCATGACGCAGCATCTTGTTCCCTCTCAGGGAACTAGGGTTATATACATAACACCAGACATTTTTCTCATTTTACAAGTATACATAAAATGCAAACAAAGGCACCATTTCTGATCTTCAACATTTTATTGAAGGGATTGACATACTTTCCCAATTAAAAACAAAACAATTCTTGAAATAGCTACTTACCTATGTCCAAGAAGAATGTGTCATCAGAGCAAACCATTCATCAAAAATGTATGCACTTGTGTATTCTATAATCAATTATATATTGCAATGCTTATTATAATGACTAGAAGATTAAGAATATTTTTCTTCAGTATGTAGCTTATGTTGTTAAATGTGCATTTACTATTGTGACTTTAATGATAATGCTACATGATATCCAATATAATATAAGACATTTAATAGATATATAATATAAAAGGAAAACATTTGTGGTTTGGTATTGATAAAGGGTACTTGAGCCTTACTGATGGGGCTTTCTACAAAATAAGACATTAAGGATGACACAGAATAATCACAACAGGTTCGCACACATTCATTATATTAGGCCACATATACATTTGTGGAGATTCATTTCAGTCATTGTCGTCGACACTCTGTAACTGTATCACTAAATGACAGCTAGGTAGCACAAGGTAACTATTCAAATGAATTTTAAGGCCTCACAAGTTTTAAAAAAGGCCAAACATATCAAAGAGTCAAAATAAATTGTATTAGCCTAGACTAGCACCATATGTTATTATTTGCTCATATTTGGTCTGAATGTCTGCAATCAATCAGGCAAAACAGCTCAGGCGATGTATTATATTACACAAACTATGAATTGTTTTGAAAATGTGAACAGTTGGAGTAATATGATTAACATTTAAACTTTATTACATACCTTTTATTACCTCAAAATAATCAATTAACCCTCATCTTCATCCTCCTGTACCTGTTACAAATCCTTCCCTCGTGGGTCAAAATGACCTAAAAAACATTCTGTGTCCAGAAAGCTTATATCATTTGATTTTGATAATATGTTTTTCTATTTTTAATGCAGTTTGTTATGTTATTTACCTCTAAATTACTAGATTCTATCAATAATTTAATTTAATAATATAATAAGCATTCTTCACTTTTTTAACTTAAACACAAAATAGCTCTCCATTACATGCAAAAACTTGTTTAAACAGCTGCATTGTTCTGCATTGTAAATGTGTTCAAATTTAACCACTTAATATCTGTGTGCAGTCTGCATTGTGACTGATTTATTTTTATTTGAAAAAACAAAACAAAAAAAACATTGCCCCTATATGATCCCCCATTCATTCATGTATGTGAGTGTGTTCTGCATTGGGGATATTCTATAATCTCATGCCTTCATTTGTGTGTGTGATTGTTCTGGATTGTGCAAGAATTTTTTATTTTTTTTGACAAATTAAAGAAAAAATTCCTCTCATTCCATTCATTCCTATGAAGGTCAAATTGACCCTTAGAGGGAAGTATTTACTATTTACTAATAGTTATTATTTTTTACTACAACCACAAAACTTGTGGAATTCACTTTTTTTGTGTATTCCAAGTTCAAGTGTGACAAAAGTCACAAAGTCTTGTACCAGTCCGATAAACATTAAGGGCCCTATCATACACCCGACGCAATGCGATGCCAGGCGCGATGCAAGTGTTTTTTGCTAGTTTCAGCCCGACGCATCATTTTCACGTCCAGCTCCACGTTGTTTAAATATCAAATGCACTGGCGCATCTGTTCACCCATGGGCGTCTGGTCTGAACACCAGGTGTTCAGGAGCATTGTTGACGCATTGCTATTTTGAGGAACTGAAAACGACTGCGCCATTGACCAACACAAACCTGCTCTAAAGTCAATAGTGCAGTATTTTTTGTGTTATTTAAAGGGTGCATTAGTAAAAGGGTTACAATGTAAAAGATTATTATTGTGAACATAATGATAAAAATGCCTACATGTC
Source organism: Rhinogobio ventralis (assembly GCA_039654625.1). NCBI lineage: Eukaryota > Metazoa > Chordata > Actinopteri > Cypriniformes > Gobionidae > Rhinogobio > Rhinogobio ventralis. The sequence goes on from CM077198.1 coordinate 3,895,581, forward strand.
ATAATGGATAGTCATTGCATGTGTCAGAATTACCTATTTGCAGTAATGACAAATGAAATTGGCTACTTATTTAACCAATTGTGGCAATACACACACATGTATTTAAACTGACTCGTCAGGTTGAGGGGGTCTACAGTATATTCCAGCATGAAAACAGCGAATCCGCCATGGTGCGAGTGCAACTGGCTTTTAAAGGGAATGGGAAATGAGACTCTGATTTGTTTATTGCACGTTATGCCAAAACACACCCATGACTCATTAAGAGACTAGGAACAACCCTTTTGGACCATATTTCCCATCTAAACTGGCAAAAGTGGAATTTGACACGCCCTAAGTGCACCTGTGCCATGAGCTTCAGACCATGCGCTCAGATTGTAAAACATTTTGAGCAAAAAAAAAGTCTGCACCAAGGTCTGAACCAAAGTTCATGTTTTGATACATTTTATACATTCGGTTAGTTTTGGTTTGGTTTCACATTGTAATTATGCGAGCACTAAAGAACTTTACATGACATACTTGCGTCCTGTCGTCATCATCTATGTGGGCTGCATCTTGACATTGATTGGTTTGTAAAGCGTGTTGTCAGCGTGTTGTCAATTCGGCGGGTAACTTTGACAAGAATGAATGAACAGACGTATATCGTTGCCACTATAATGTTATTATTATGGCATTACTACCTGCAGCACCAACTATACTCGAAGCTAGTTCAAATTTGCCAAATGAACGGCTTCGTTGTGCAAACATTTTTATCGGCGCCGGAGGAGAAGACTGCAAGCAATCCTACGAGCCCTGGCACCTCCATTTGTAGAGAGACCAAGATGAGTGGCAATTTGTTTCCATACAGTTGTTTAGGGTACGCGGGAACCACCGGAACTTCCTGTAAATGGTCTGAAAGTCCAAACCATACAGAAAATGCTTTCAGACTAGAAACGAACCAAACCTTTTTTCAGTTGGATCTGGACCGAGACTACCTCTTTTCGTCTGACCAAATTTAGTCTGTTTGGTCCGGACCCTGATCCGGGGGAGGTTTCACACCTGTAATTTTCAATTGGATCAAAGAAGGTAGGTGTGAAAGGGCCCTAAATAAATAATGCTCCTTTAAAAAAAGTTTAAAATTTAAACAACTCGTAGAGATGTTTTTATTATGTTCATACTAATCAACTATAAAATCTCTATTTGATAGCCTATTTGCCAAATGATTTCTCAGCACTGAAAAAAAGATATCATTCAGAAACAGGTCAAGGACAATTACCCTTTAAATAGATGCTGCATGTTCACTCTTTCCCTCCCTTTCTTCCACCCTAAAAGAAAGAAAAGCCCTCACTTGCTTTTGTAAACTCTCATCAATAGGCAATCAACTCTTTTCATGCTGAAATATATATCAAATATATTCATCAATATTCCAACTATATTCAGTTGTGTCCTCTGAATACCCATCAGAATCAATTAGCTGATTTTACGTCACAATATTGATATTGTGAATACATGCAGCATGCAGAATTACATGAATAGGCTACAGATTTGAGTCTTGCATTCATTATGTTGTAGGCGATCTTCTCTTTGCTATGCTAATGCAGACCTGTGCTCTTTCTCTTGCCGTCAGCTTTGAAGTGGACATGCACATGTTTGTGAAGATCAGACAGGTCTCAAAGTGCCTCTATTCTACCCAGACGGCTTTGATTTTCAGACTAAACAACAGCCAAATAGAAAAACAACCCTGGTTGAAACTCTCAGAGTGAGTGAGATCGTGGCGCTTGGTCTCGCGCCATGAACAGCGTTTGTTTGAGGGGAACAAATGAGTCCCAGAAGGCAGTTACAGATGGTCAGGAGCAGTTACAGATGGTCAGGAGCAGTTACACAAAACATTGCCAAAACAGTTTCCAAAAGTGGAGTTAAGCTATAGTTAACAAAAGTAATGACAAAAGAAAATATAGCGTCATATAGAAAGCTAATTTTTTGTTGTTGTTGTTTGGCGAATATTTGCAGGCAATATACATTTTTATATTTTTTCACGGATTCACATCAGAAAGATGCTTGTTTTGAAAGTGACTTCTGAGTAAGCTGTGCTTCATGCATCACGACTGACAACATCCACCTTATTTTGCAATCCGCAACTAAGCTATTTTCTTTGAATGTGCAAGACTTCTGAGACTTTTTCAGTAGACAAGTGTGACGACTCACGGGGTGTAATATTTTATTTTGTCCAGCAGCAGTCTCTGGGGTAATGTTGTTTGTGTTCTCAGGTTGAGCGCTGTGACACAGGTGTGGAGAATTGAAGCTCTCCCATAAGAAGCTTGAGAGCTGACAAGAAGGAAAATATAAAGTGTTGGGACAAAAGGCTGGGAGCGTGATCTCTCCGTTCCTGGATGCTTGGTTACCTTGTTGGCTCTCTCGTCCTCTCCAGTTCAAGGCTTGATGTTGTTGTCTTGTGATTTTATCATTTTATCTTTAAATGTAGTTATGTCTTTCTTCTTGATTAAATACTTATTATTTTTGCAAATTTGACTATGTGTATGGCCTCTCCCTTCCATGTTGCTTCTCCTCGAGTCAAGGGGTTGTAACACAAGCAATATCATCATTTATTCCATGGATATATACTCGATTCCATCTGAATACTCAATTCTGATTGACTGGAAGGTGTGCAATAAAACGTTTAAAGGCCACCTATTGTGCAAAATTCACTTTTACATGGTGTTTGAACATAAATGTGTGTTGGCAGTGTGTGTACACAACCACCCTAATGATAGAAATCCACCCAGTGCTTTTTTTATTAATCCCCATAAATCATAAGCAGTGTCTCAGAACAAGCCATTTGCAGATTCTGGGCAAAGTGACGTCCCTTTGCACAGGCCCCTCCTACGACTGTTGACGGACACTGCTGTTTCAGGATAGACTGAGTGAGCTGTACACAGTCCACCATTGTTTCGACACAGGAGCAGGTTTAGGTTCGTTTATGTCTGCGCAAATTATTTCACTCCAGACTGCTTTGTGAACGAGGGGCAATACAAGGCAGGCTTTGCTAAAATGTTGTTACGCAAGGATGGATCAGTACCAACTGTTCGTGATCCAGCTTATAGTCTCCGGAGCGATACTGGTCACGGCAGTAATGAAAGGGACAGCGCGCACTTTATTAAAGTTCATCAGAGTTGTTTTATGGATATAAAGTTTACCAGTTCATTAAGCACCCCCTGAAAAGGTATTTATATATTTGTTTACTGTTAGTTGTGTTTTTGGTTAATTCGCTGTGTATGCTGATGATAATGTAAGGGAGAGAGAGTGTTTATGGATAAGACTTTAATGCACACTTCTTGTACTGTGTTTTACTCAGCTCTTACATTGATTTTCTGGAGTGAAACGGACACTTCATATTTTGTGTGATGAACAATAAACTTCATAAAACTCATCAGTAAAGTTTTGGGCATCATTCGGATGGGATCCGCTACAACAGGCTTGTACTAATGGTGGATAAAAGCAAGAAGACAATATAAGTTATAACCGTAATTAAATAAAACTATACCAGTTCTATCTCCAAGAGGGCCGGAGGCACCAGCTCATTTGCATTTAAAGGGATACACACAAAAACGGCACTTTTTGCACACCCCCAATAAGTGGCAATTTTAACATGCTCTAAAAATGATCTGTGGGATATTTTGTTTATAAATGACAAGAGGGTCAGAGGTCACTCTTTCACCAGAACGAGACTCGTGGACAGCTGTTACCGGAAGCCAGTGATTATAGTTCATAAAGTTATAAATATGGATATTTTTCTTTGCTTCAGAAGGCCCTTATTAACCCTCCGGAGCCGTATGGATTACTTTTATGATGGATGGATGCGCTTTTTTGGGCTTCAAAATCTAAGGTACCATTCACTCCCATTATAAAGCTTGGAAGGACCAGAATATTTTTAATATAACTTCAATTGTGTTTGGCTGAAGAAAAAAAAGTCATATACACCTAGGATTACTTGAGGGTGAGTAAATTATGGGATAATTTTCATTTTTGGGTGAACTAACCCTTTAAAATCGATTAATGCACAGCTAGCTGGATTATCCTTTATGCACGATTCTAGCTGAAAAGATGCAAACTTTGTTTCCGAATGCTCAAAGAAAAGATACAGTTTCATTTAAATAAACATTTAAGCACAGTCAGCTTATTCACAATGAAATATGCACCCAAACTGCAACATTTAAAATACATAGGAAATAAAGGTGCTTTATTGACATTGATGGTTCTATGGAATTTTCTATGCAATTGTTTTCATAGGAAGAAAGAAGATACATTTCTAGTTTCTACATTATTTGTTCTTCAGACATTCCTCTTTAAAAGAAAAAAAAAAAGGATCCGTTGTATTCAAAATGACCCAGATTTGTTTTTTGACCATTACTGGGACATTGAGATCTCAATATCTCTGGAATGAAACCACATAGAAACCACTTTTCTACCAAAAGAAAAGTTTGTTAAGAACCTAAATCTAAAAGGATATTAAGATACATTTAATACTTCTTGAGTTACAGGTAATAAAAGTTTGGGGGAAAACTTGAAAATCTCTTGATTACGTATGTAACCCTTGTTCCCTGAAGGAGGGAACGGAGACGTTACGTCGACGTCACCGACGTATTGGGATCACTTCTGGGAGCCCTATCAGCTTTGAGTGTATACAGAACAGGCCAATTGCCATTGGCGTGTGAGATTCGCGCTTGCAGGCTCACCACCTGGTCCCGGAAGGGAGTGGTGGGAACCTTAGGCACATAGCCAGGCCGGGGTCTCAGGATCGCGTTAGAGTTGGCCGGCCCGAACTCTAGGCATGATTTGTCGACCGAAAATGCCTGCAGGTCCCATACCCTCTTAACGGAAGCCAATGCAGTCAGGAGCACTGTCTTCCAAGACAAGATTTTCAACTCTGCTGACTGCAATGGTTCAAAGGGCGCTCTCTGCAGTGCCGTTAGCACCTGAGACAAGTCCCAAGAGGGTAAAGAGTGAGAGCAAGGCGGATTTAGTCTCCTCACTCCCCTCAGGAACCTGACGATCAGATCATGCTTCCCCAAGGACTTACCATCAACTACATCATGACGTGCGGATGAATGAGCGGTGACTTTCGTCGCCCGGAGAGCGAGGTCTGTCACCGTCCAGAGCTCCTGGAGGAGCTCAGTGTCAGGTCTACCCTCGTGCATGTCCATGAGTGCCTGGGCTTGATGCACCTTGAACTCCCCCGCCATCGAGGGTAGTGAGGAGTGAAGAGCCACTGGGCTGGTTTGTGGCAGAAAAAGGTGCCGCCCATGACCTAGTGAGCTCCTCATGCACTTCTGGGAAGAAGGCCCGCCCCAAGATACCAATCATCCAACCTCAGGCTCAGGACACTGTGGAGGGTTCTACGCGAGCCCAACCTTTTCAGCGGCCCGGGAAAGCATAGCCGTCAATTCTGTGTCCGCCTCAGGCAATGCTACTCTCCCAGAGGGAGGCAACGGAGCCACGTCTTCATCCCCAGATGACTGAAGCTCCCCCTCCGATGCAGCGATCTCATCCTGTCATCTGCTGGAGCTCCGAAAGTCACCACTGGACGCCCATGGGAGGGGCCAGCGTGCTCTCTCCGTAACTTAACCGGCTGCGGCACGTCAGAGGGATTAGCGGGCCCACAGAGATTGTCTCGGTGGGGTAGCCCTAAACATAATCCTCAGGTCACCCTGGCTATTCGCCGAAGTAGCTCTATTCTACTGTCCAGCAGGAAAAGTATTAGATCTGGGTATAGGTAAGGGGACTCCGACTTCCCGAAGGTTGGTGAGTCTCGACCTCAGCGCAGAGATAGTCATGTTCCCACAGTGGTACATGAACTATCCACAAACGCTACCTCAGCGTGCTGAATGCCCAGACATGTAAGACAATGATTAGAGACCGATCAGAGACCGTGTCAGCTAGACTCTCCCCTGTGAAGGCCTCCTTCCCTTTCCTTCCCATCTGTACAGATAAAAACACATATGCACACATACGTATTCAAACGTGCTTGCCTATAGGCTGAACACGTAATGCTTGTGTATATGCCGTTGCCGTTTTCACAGACTTGTCGTTTGTGGGGTTCGCGCGAGGATGATGGTATAGTTTCAAAACTATTTAAAGCCTATTTCATGGTTTCCGTTCTCGGGCTACCAGAAGCTGTTGCTGTGCGGCTGGGCGTCCGGAACGCATTGGGGATTTTCTGTTTTAGTTGAGGATGGTGTTGTTTAAGTGCCGGCAAATTAAATAACGAATCAGTTTTTACAACGGAAATTAACCAATCAAAATCTTACTTTAGCTTTTCTTCTAAAACAAAATAAATTTCCTGTTATCACTGTAAAGCTGCTTTGAACCAATCTGTGTTGCGAAAATTGCTATATAAATGAAGGTGACTTGACTTGCCTTGACTTGATAGGGCTTCCAGAAGTGATCCCAATACGTCGGTGATGTCGACGTAACGTTGAACGTGACCGACTGAAAGGGATCAGTTTTTTCCCATTGGAAAAATTCTCCATTGGAAAAGATCGCTAAAGTCATCAGATTTTACTTACAGACCTACCAATCTCTGTGTAAAAATAAAAAAAATTATGCTGCCATTTTTCTAAAGTAACTTTTATCCTTCTGTAATTTGGCTCCAAATTTCTGAAAAAGTAGGAAAAAAAATAATTTTGACCCCATTAATATACATCCATGCCACTATTTCCATGGCAATATTTTGGCTTTCTTTTTCACTTCATTTCAAATTTAAATTTGAGCCGGGGACCTCTGGTTGAGTTGACATGGAATGACCCAATAGTGGAAAAAGGTTCTTTAGATTATTAAAATGTTCTTCACTAAGAAAAACAAATTTTTTTTTTCTGAAAGTTCTTTGGGGAACCAAAAATGGTTATTCTATGGCACCTTTATTTTTAAGAGTGTACAACAACTGCAAAGCATCCAAGTCAAGTCAACTTTATTTATATAGCGCTTTTTACAATGCAGATTGTTTCAAAGCAGCTTCACAGTGTTAAACAGGAAAATAATAAAACCGAATTTGATGTCATCTAGCTCATTTCAATTATCATATATATTCAAGTAATGTAGTTGACATAGTTAATTTAGTTTAGTAGTTCAATTTATTTGGATATTTATTTGAAAATTTAGTGTCCCCAACTGAGCAAGCCAAGCCAAAGGCGACAATGAGTAACAACAGGTTTAGGCACAATCTGCATATTATTAAATGCTCACGACATGCATCACTACCTATTTTCTGGCACTGCTGTTTTCCGCTTCTTGTTTGCACAAAGTTTGCATTGCTTTCTCCAGCCCACTGTCAATCCCACAATTTACAACGTGAGATATAGGAATGAACTGAAAATTCCTGCTCTGCTTGACTCAATCTGCTAAACGGCTTGTTTTATGTGACAGATATTGTGAGGTTGGCCTTTCCTACCCCATAATGTCAACACAAAATCACATATCCTGGACAGTCTCTTATAAACGAGGCACTTTGGTGTTGATATAAACAATAAAACAATGATGCAGAGATATATTGACAGAAGAGCAATTGTTCTGGCAGCATATACTACTTTTCTTGCAGGAGACAAAGCACTGGCTGCAAGAATATCCTATTTGGAAAACTACATTAGAGCAGAAAAGAATGAATGGCTGTCTTCTGCCAGACTGACTGCTTGACCGAGAACAATATATTGTCTCTTGTCAAATGCAGACAGGTGCCTAATGAAAATTAATGCTTATTAAGTTATACAAATATAGGAGGGAGGGAAATGAAATTTGGCACTGCAGATAGGTGATGCAAATCAAGGTTCAGAGGAGCATGTTGAGGGTGTGTGCGGTTAGGATGGGAGATGTTAGACAGCATGAGGCCTGAGACTGCAAAACAATACAGTTTTTGGCAATTTTTTTTACTTTTTTAAATAAACTTTATGGGGTATGGGATTGGACTTATACAACAACTTCTCTTTTGAACTGAACAAAGATATTTCACTATGATGGACTATACTGCCTTAATTAATTACATTACTTTTGCAAAATGAATACAATTCAGCGGGAGGACTTTGGGAAACTATTTTTAGAATTATTAAATGAATGAATGAAAACTTTATTTCAAACTATTACAAAAAAAATCACATATAAAATATACACAACAAATATAATAAAACAGAAACAAAAATTCAGCATAAAAACACCCAGTTCGAAAAGGGATAGGTAGAAGCCCTAGGCTTATCAGGACCTACCCCCAGTATTTACCAAAACCAAATCACAATCTAACAAGATAAATCAAACATACCATTTTAAATAATACAGAAACACTACTCCAATTTACATCCTACGTTATCATGCTATTAAGATGCAAAAGGACAAACAGAAACAAAATTCAAGCAGCATTAACAACAGTTTTGAATTATCACTATCCATCCCCACATCTGTACTTATCAAAAATAAATCTTTTGTACCTTTTTTTAAATTGCAACATATTTACACTTTGTTTGATTAATTTGTTCAGACCATTCCACAAAATCACCCCACAAGTCGAAATACACATACTTTTGAGCTTTCTGTTGTCTCAAATTTAAATCCCCTCTAAAGTTATAACCCGCTCTCTATCTGTGAACAGTTGTTGTATGTTGTTGTTGTTTCCTGGCAGCTGTTTATTTTTTGCTTTATAGATATTTGTGCAGTCTTAAATTCAACCAGATCATTAAACTTTAGAGTGTGTAATTTTAAATACTGTAAATTGGTATGCACATGATAACCTACTTTGTTTACTATCCTAATTGCTCTTTTTTGTATTGTGCTTAATGTTTGTAAGATGGTTTTGTAGGTGTTGCCCCATACTTCAACACAGTAATTTAAATACGGTGAACAATACAAAATATAAAGTGCTTTTTTATTCAATACATTCCTTGCTTTCCCCATTACTCCAATACTCTGTGCTACTTTTGCTCTAACATATTTAATATGGGGTTTCCAACAGATTTTGTAATCAAGAATCACACCCAGAAATGTATTTTCGTACACTCTTTCTATTTCAACATAATTAATCATTACTTTTACTTGTGTGTCAGTTACCAAACAGCATAAGTTTGGTTTTATCTAAATGTATAGATCATTTATTTAAGTCAAACCACATTTTTAACTTATTCATTTCTGTTGTGACCACCTCCAAAAGCTGCTGCAAATTTTCCCCAGAACAGAAAATATTAGTATCATCCGCAAAAATCACAAATTTCAAGAGATTTGTCACCCTACTTATGTCATTTATATACATAATAAATAATTTGGGACCCAAAATTGACCCCTGTGGGAATCCACAAGTGATACCCAAACACTGACCTGTACTCCCTTATTTGAACAAATTGAAGTCTTTTACTACTTTTCATCCAATCTAGTACAACCCCTCTGATACCATACTTTTCTGTTTATTGATTAAGAACAGTGATCAGTTGTATCGAAAGCTTTTTTCAAATCTATAAATACTGCCTCAGCATATTTCTTGTTATCTATAGCACTGGTAATGTCTTCAATTAACTCCATTAATGCCATGGATGTAGATCTGTTCAACCTGAATCAATACTGACTATCAACTAACAATTCATGCTTCTCCATAAAATTGTATCTATTTACATACAATTTTTCTAATATTTTAGAGAACTGAGAGAGTAAAGACAACGGCCTGAAATTAGTAAATAGATTTCTCTCTCCAGCTTTATACACTCACCTAAAGGATTATTAGGAACACCTAATCTAATCAACCAATCACATGGCAGTTGCTTCAATGCATTTAGGGGTGTGGTCCTGGTCAAGACAATCTCCTGAACTCCAAACTGAATGTCAGAATGGGAAAGCAATTTTGAGTGTGGCATGGTTGTTGGTGCCAGACGGGCCGGTCTGAGTATTTCACAATCTGCTCAGTTACTGGGATTTTCACGCACAACCATTTCTAGAGTTTACAAAGAATGGTGTGAAAAGGGAAAAACATCCAGTATGCGGCAGTCCTGTGGGCGAAAATGCCTTGTTGATGCTAGAGGTCAGAGGAGAATGGGCCGACTGATTCAAGCTGATAGAAGAGCAACTTTGACTGAAATAACCACTCGTTACAACCGAGGTATGCAGCAAAGCATTTGTGAAGCCACAACACGCACAACCTTGAGGCGGACGAGCTACAACAGCAGAAGACCCCACCGGGTACCACTCATCTCCACTACAAATAGGAAAAAGAGGCTACAATTTGCACGAGCTCACCAAAATTGGACAGTTGAAGACTGGAAAAATGTTGCCTGGTCTGATGAGTCTCGATTTCAGTTGAGATATTCAGATGGTAGAGTCAGAATTTGGCGTAAACAGAATGAGAACATGGATCCATCATGCCTTGTTACCACTGTGCAGGCTGTTGGTGGTGGTGTAATGGTGTGGGGGATGTTTTCTTGGCACACTTTAGGCCCCTTAGTGCCAATTGGGCATCGTTTAAATGCCACGGCCTACCTGAGCATTGTTTCTGACCATGTCCATCCCTTTATGACCACCATGTACCCATCCTCTGATGGCTACTTCCAGCAGGATAATGCACCATGTCACAAAGCTCGAATCATTTCAAATTGGTTTCTTGAACATGACAATGAGTTCACTGTACTAAAATGGCCCCCACAGTCACCAGATCTCAACCCAATAGAGCATCTTTGGGATGTGGTGGAACGGGAGCTTCGTGCCCTGGATGTGCATCCCACAAATCTCCATCAACTGCAAGATGCTATCCTATCAATATGGGCCAACATTTCTAAAGAATGCTTTCAGCACCTTGTTGAATCAATGCCACGTAGAATTAAGGCAGTTTTGAAGGCGAAAGGGGGTCAAACACAGTATTAGTATGGTGTTCCTAATAATCCTTTAGGTGAGTGTATAGTGGAATGACTTTAGCAATTTTCATTTTGCTTGGAAATACACCTGTTTTGAAAGACAAATTACAAATATAAGTTAATGGTTTAACAATTGCACCAATGACATCCTTAATTAAAGCCATAACAATGTCATTCCAGTCTGTAGACCTTTTATTCTTACATTTGCTAACAATTTCAGTAATCTCCTTTTCCTCAGCTGGTTTCAAAAACATTGAGTTTGGGTTGCTGTCTAAAAAATCCACAACCTTTACCTCACCTTCTACCTGTGGACTTTTAAAAATAAATGAACATTCCTAAGTTCCGTTGAGTCGACTGACTCAAGCAATCTGATGTGAATCACTGGCTGACTATATTCACATCAACAACTCAATTATATTCAATGCAAACCTGTCATAAAATAAGGTTGTTTCAGAATATTTCCCCATTAATCACTTACTGATAAAAGTAACAGGCATGTGAAATGTGGTGTTAGACATGCTCTCAGTGTTAGACGTTAGACACTAGAGAGGTATTTTATAAAACACAGACTTTACATCTGACATACCTCTGAATCATCCATCCATCTAAGCCCCACTGTGTGTTCTCATGGCATAACACAGAAAAAAGACGTTTCAGCCAGTTCACCTCATTGTCTGAACCAGGACTGACAGCGTCCTCTGGACTGTGACTGTCTTTGTTAACGAGAACAAAAGTAGAGTCTAAAATAAAGCTTCTCTCTCTCTCAGTCTGAGTTTATCTCAGTGATAGTCTTATGTCTTCCTCTCTGTTTGCTCACTGTCATTCTCTGTGGCTTAAAAAGGAAGCTCAGACAAACAGATGTCAGTCAAATGTCATATCAATTAATACATGTTTTGTTGCAGTATAACAACATCCAATCAACTCACTGTATACAGTATATTTATTCCATAATATATAGAGCACAGCCTTCAATTAAAAACTTTTGAACATGATTTATGTTTCTTTATATTTTATGTTATATTTTACATTTCTATATACAGAATATGTGTTTGTGTGTAATGTCCACCATTGCTATGGTGAGCACTGCTTTTTTAGTATTATGTTAGAAAGTGAAGACTATAGTAGTAAAAGCAAATAAAAACATTATTGCCTCACTAACTGAGCAATGATATCTGTATATTTTTCTTTATTCTTCCATATATCATATTTAGTAAAGCTGTAAATCTATAATAATAATTTATATTTTAGAGTTGCCGGGATGGATTGCCAGGGAAATTACATACTTAAATCATTAGTCCATGCGTGTTTACATAATATCAGTAAATAAAACCAAGAAGAGCAAGTCTTATGCATTGGAAGTAGCTTGAATCCACAACAACCGAACCAAAAATAAAACATGAATCAACATAGTTTTGTCACATGCCCATCTGCGCCGGAAGCTCAGGAGACTATGGAGGTGCCGGAGGCTGGCCTCCTGAACTGCCTAAGCTGCCATGGCTCTCTGAACTGCCATGGCCCCTGAGCTGCCAGAGCCTCCATGGTCTCCTGAGCTTTCAGCGCCTCCATGGTCTCCTGAGCTTCCGGTGTCTCCATGGTCCCCTGTAGCACTGGCACCACCCTGGAGTCATCCTAACCTGCCAGAACCACCCTGGAGTCATCCTAACCTGCCAGCATCATCCTGCTCACCTACCTGTCACCTCCAGGACTCTATCAGGACTCTATCTTCATCCGCGCAGAACAGCGGAGCCGAAGCACAACTCATGTGATGACCAAAACTTCTCGGTTAAGCATGTAACCCTCGTTCCCTGAAGGGGAATAGGTTTCTACGAATAGGTTCCACTTCAATGCATAGAGGTGTCTCATAGAGGGAGCTCTAGCAGAAGTGATGGTGTCTACCACACCCTGTGGTAGGTCACCTCGAACCCGTCTCTGAGTCAGAAGGTCCTTCCTCAGAGGAATGGGCCAAGGAGGGGCTGTCGTGAGGAGCATGAGTTCCGGGAACCAGGTCCGGCTGGGCTAATAGGGCGCAACCAAGACCTGCTCCTCATCCTCCCTGACCTTGCACAATGTCTGTGCGAGAAGGCTCACTGGGGGAAATGCATACTTGTGTAGGCCCCCGGGGCCAGCTGTGGGCCAGTGCGTCCGTGCCGAGAGTGCCCTCGGTCAGGGAGTAAAACCACTGGCAATGGATGACTGAACACCATGTCCCTGGGCAACGATGAGCCAGTCGTCGAGGTAGTTGAGAATGCGAACACCCCGCTCTCTCATGGGAGCAATGGCCACCTCTGCGGGGCAACAGGGCCAGCCCGAAGGGTAGGACCTTGTACTTGTATGCCTGCCCCTCGAACGCAAACCGAAGAAAGGGTCTGTGTCGAGGGAGAATCGAGACATGAAAGTACGCGTCCTTCAGGTCGATCGCTGCAAACCAATCTTGGGGACGGATGCATTCGAAAATGCGTTTCTGCGTCAAAATCTTGAACGGCAGCCTGTGAAGAGACCATTTCAAGACTCGCAGGACCAAGATTGGCTGTAACCCACCGCTTTTCTTGGGTACGATGAAGTAAGGGCACGACGAGGCAGGTGGAGGAGCTGCGACCGGTGGCTGGGTGAAGGCAGCAGCAGACCGCCGGGGCAGGATGTGCCAGATCGTTTCCGTCTGCTTCTGTGCGGCTAAAAACTGTTGGGCGAAGTTTTCAACCGCGTCGCCGAATAGGCCCACCGGTGACACGGGGGTGTCCAGGAACCGATTCTTGTCGTTTCCCTCATGTCGGCCAGGTGAGCCATAGGTGGCACTCCTGGACCACAAGTGTGGTCATTGCCTGACCAACCGAGTGCGTCATCACCTTCATCGCCCGAAGGTGGTACACGGCTCATCCATAAGTGGTTGGTCAGGACCACCCTGGGCCATTTGTGCCTTGGCCTGGTAGACCTGCAGCAACGCCATGACATGGAGGGCGGAGGCGGCCTGTCCACAGGCTCTGTAAGCCTTGTCCGTTAAGTTGGAAGAGAACTTACAGGCCGTGGATGGGTGCCGCGGAGCACCCTTCCAATTGGCGGCCGCCGGAAACAGCTGCATCGCGACGGTGCTCAACCAGGGAAATGCCCACGTAACCCTTGGCCTCCCCGCCATCCACAACCGGGTCACCTCCTCATGCACCTCCGGGAAGAAAGGAACCGGGGCGGGACCGACTAAAAGAGAACAATGTTCCTCCGCAAATCACGTGTAGTTTTATTATTCAACTGCTAGCCAAATGCTTTAAATTATTAGCTTTAATTAAAGCTTTATAAATAAAACATTTGTTTGGCTTGCAGAATGAATCTATTAACCTGGCTGAAGCAAATTTGAGGTAAAATCGGTGGTTCAGCACGCCAGTTGCAATTTATAATTATGCGTCTCTTTGTCTGAAAAATCTGTAATTTGCTCTTACAGTATGTGAAGAAGATGCACAGCAACATTGTCCAGAAGCTGCCTTCAGTCTTGTAATGTTGATTCTGAACTGATTCAAGCTGAACAAGGACACTATTGTCTTCTGTAGAGCTGCTTAAAGCTGAATATAACTCATTTCATAATAGTTATTGAACCAAACTGAGTCATCACTGAACTGACTTGAGCTGAATAATGACACTATTGTCTTTTTCACAGCTGCTTCACAACAGAATTTGAATTCTCATATTTGATGAGGTTTGCATCATTGATTGTTTATTACTGAAGCTGCTTTGACACAATCTGTAGGCCTATGAAGTGCTATATAAATAAAGGTGACTTGATTTGTCTTTTAAAGGCTTTGTAATTGCAAATCTAATGATTTATCCAAAAACATACTCTTGCCAACAGAAATGGATGCTATAAGTACATTGTCAGATGCACTGGCCTGTTTAACATTCACCGACTTTACTGACCGGCCAAAGTCAAGGGACTGTGTGAAAAGAGGGAAGGAACAAATAAGGCAGATACACAATGTTTCTCCTCCAACATTTTTGTAAGTGCTTATGTAGCTTATGTAAGTGCCTATAATTTTTTATTATCACTCAGTGACCTTAGGGTCACGGTTAGTTGGTTTCATATCTTTGCACACCACACCAGGGATATTTATACAACACAAAAAAGCCCCACATGTTGTTTAATCAGCTCAAGCCAGAGAGGATGTTGAAGGAAATGATAAATATATAACGGTTTTCCGCTCTGCTCATCCACACATGATCTGGAGAACAATACAACATACAAGATTGGATTTTAGGCAGACATGAAATACCAGCATGTGTTGTCTATATTTGCTGAGGTAAGCAGTATTGTAATTGCCTTGCACAGCGAGGATCAGTATTGAATTGCTTTTCCAATTATTTCTGTGGTCTGATTTTCCTTGGGTTGGTGTTCAGTAAATGTGTGGCTCCTCCAGCTATTATTCTTCAAACAGAGCTCATGCTCTCATGCTCTCTGTGGGATTATTAGCTCAGATTCAACCTGGACCTGGATTCATTTCTTTAATTATCAGCGTTAGGCTAATTTTCTTGTTTATCACACTAACCTGCTCTGTATTTAGAGAAATAATTCATGCAACATAATTAGAATTCTAGTCTTTAACAGACTTAAGCATTTAAATGTTCCACTTTAGAACTTCATGCCCAGTTTAGAACCTGAGAGAAAAACTTTTAACACTCTGTACTTAATAAAGTGAGATTGTTTTCTTCACTAATGAATTTGGGTTAATGGTATTGCTGTACACAAAAAAAAAAAATAGTGTAGGATTTACTTTGAAACAATTTTCACCCAGAAATTTCACAAACAATTACAGAAAAACGACAAGTAACACACTGAATAAACATGACATTTTGAAGAAAGACAATGTTTTCTCTAATAATTACAACTTATCAGATAGATGATTCAGTTCAGTTGTTTGAGTCTGACCGCACAGAACTAAATAAAAAATGACTTTGAAAATAAAGTCTGTTTGTATAGGACCATTAAGATTTTCCTCCCAATTCTCATTTCTAAAAAAAAAAAAGTCCAAAGTTTTGAGCAGGAAAGGCTGATTTCGGACACGACTGCACAGTGAGAACAGTAATCATCATCTCAAGGCTTTTGTAAGGACAGCTGGTGAGAGTCTTTCATGCTGAGATGCTCTTGTTTCGCCTCTGATTGCCTTTTGGTTTATTTGAGATGTGTAATTATTGATCAAGCACTAAGAGCAGCCTGAACAACAGGACATGATGTCAGTCAACCAAAGATTTTCATATACACTACTTCTCAAAGTTTGGAGTAATTAAGATTTTTTTTAAAAATGTTTTTGAAAGAAGTCTCTTCTGCTCACCAAAGCTTCATTTATTAGATCAAAAATACAGTAAAAACTGTTTAAAATATCTGTTTTATTTGTTGTTGTATTCCTGTGATCAAAGCTGAATTGATCATCATTACTCCAGTCTTCAGTGTCACATGATCCTTCACAAATCATTCTCATATGATGATTTAATTCTTAAGAAACATTTATGATTATTATCAATGTTGAAAACAGTTTTGCTGCTTCATATTTATGGTTAAGTTTCTAATAAGTATGTTTTTTTTGTTTTTGTTTTTTTAAATACAAAAAAATATCAAATTAAGAAATAAATACTTTTATTCATCAAGGATGCACTATATTGATCAAAAGTGAAAGTTTATAATGTTACAAAAGATTCTATTTCAAATAAATGCTTGAACATTTTATTAATCAAAGAATCCTGACAAATAATATGTGACACTGAAGACTGGAGTAATGATACTGAAAATTCAGCTTTGATCACAGGAATAAATGACTTTACTATATATTCACATAGAAAACAGCTGTTTTACTTTGTAATAATATTTCACAATTTTTACTGTATTTTTAATCAAGAAATGCAGCCTTGGTGAGCAGAAGAGACTTTTTAAGAAATATTATAAAAAATACTCCAAACTTTGGATCGGTAGCGCATGGGATGTGATGTCAATTCTCAACTTATATTATGAGCCACATCATACAGTTACACAAAAAATGAACTATGAACTCCACAAACACAACACAAAGTCACAATCATATAACACATTAAATCCACAAATGTAAAGTAAGAAATACAAGATAAGAATACAATTGTTCCTCCAGCATGATTTTGACTATATTAAATGTTTTTTTTTGATAGGATAGTGATGCTGATGTGCTGCTGACCCACAGTGGTCACTCTTGGTATGATTATTTATGACCTGCTTCAAAGAGTTTTCACAGGAAAATAAACAGTGGAAACTATCACGTGGAGCTCGAGTGTATGGTGAGAAAGTAAAAACAGTTCTACCCAAGTTCTTTGTCCATAGTCCGAATCCAGAGGGTAGCGGATGCTTGCAGTTCCTGCCTGAAGATGAAGGCAGGGGCGCAGCCTACCCCCTGATGTATGGGACCGACCTGGTGGTGGTGGGGAGGATGGGGGTGAAAGCCGGCATCAGTATCTGCGAACGTAGTAATGGGTGGGAACATAACTTATATACTACAGAAGACGAATAATGATTGGCTAGATAGATAATTAGTGAATGACGTGACATTGGAGTCTTAACTACGCAAGAGCTTCCATTTCCTTGATCTCTTCGGTACAATTTCTCGTTTTTGTTTACATCTTTTTGTTGTTACTGAGATAAGACACAAAACTATTTGTAACACACATATCACACATACCAGACATACTACTTCTGAAAAGGACAAAAAAGAAAAGCAAGCAGAACAACCCACATCAGTTCATTGCAATATAATAACTGATCTAGCTTAATTACAGCACAAGTAACGTCCATGTTCACAGCAATGTCTATTTCAGATGCCAGTTTGTCAAAGGTCATGAACTAAACTAGACTGGCATTTCTTAAAGGTGTGCCAAGATGATCAGATATCCAAAAACTAGAAATACTGGGAGTTAGATTTCATATCAGAGTAAGTCAATGGGGGATTTTAAAGAGCTTTGTCACTTTAGTTTTGTTTTCATTTCTTACTAAAGCATACTTAACATGGACGTGTCAGCTTATACTTTATGACTTATTTGAAACAATATTTCAACTTTAAAACATGCATCACATGTCTTCTGTGAAAAAAGTGCATTGCATAAATCATGAACAAATTCAAAGAGTTTTTACATGCAAAGATATAAAATGCAAAAATCATGTCTTTCCCTTTGAATTAAGTACGTTTTTGTCCGCATTGGCAGATATTTTCTCTTGTTTTAAGCAAAAACTCACTTTATTTTGATAAAAAAATAAATAAAAAAACCTTGCTTCTCAAGTAAATGTATCTTGATTTAGGAATCTTTAGATATGCGTACTGGAAAACAAGACAAAATACAGAGGAATAAAAAATCATGATTTAAGATAAAAGATAAAAGATATACATTTTTTGTGTGAAAATACCAACATGCCTAAGACTTTTGCACAGTACTGTATGTAGATGAAATGCCTCATTCTAAGGTAATAAAACATAACAGTTCATTATGTAAGGTCTTTATACACCACTGAAAACATAGTTATGTATATTATATTGCATTTATGTCAATATATCCTCATAAATATTACACACTGCACCTTTAAGCCTCACCTTTCTCCATCATGTGTTCTCTTCAGAATGATCATACAACACATACTGTATAGTTGTTCAGAGTTTTAGAATCAAGCCACTTTTAGTCTTTGAGAATGTGAAATAGTGGATAATAAGTCACTGGCTTTAATTCAATCGTACGCCTCTTACAGACGTCACTATGTAACATGACATTGGAACTCTCAGAAAGAGGTAAATGCGATTAGAAAACATGCAGCACTTCTTCGGCAGGCAGTAATGAATGTAAAGCCCTCTAACCCTGAAGGAATGGCACGTTGTCATTAAATCATCTTAACCCCGAAAATAGATGTCAGCGGTCCTCAAACAAAACTGTACAGGATAAGAATTTGCAAAAACATGTCACATGGCTTGTTTTTGAATATAGTGTATGGGGGCTGATAAAAAGGCACCATGTTATTTGACAGTTCTCAAATAACAAATATTTCCTTGAACTCCTACACTGTCATCAGGGATCATTCAGGTAATTGTTTAGGTGCAAAAACACAGTTACAGGGTTATGCATCACACAGAGCCATCTGTTTTTCCATAGTATACACTAAACATGTGTCCCTAAATCTGCATCTACTGGAGTTTCTTTCATTACATGTTAGTGGGAACAAATACTCACACTAAAACATTCATTTCAAAGTGCTTCCATTCTCTAATTTATAAATAAACAATCTTTATTCTAGCATATTTCATTAACAATTTGTAAGGCATATGTTGATGCTTTTGTAATGTCAATTCAAGTCACCTTCATTTATATACCGCTTTTACAATATAGATTGTTTCAAAGCAGCTTTACAGTGATAATAGGAAATTTAGGAAGAGAGGTTGTTTTGGCTGTACATCGGCTCTAGAAAAAAGTTTTTGTCCAGCTAAAGTAAGTTTTTGATTGATTCATTTCCGCTGTAAATAATCATTAGTTATTTACTTTTGGGCCACTTACACGACACCATTTTCAACCAAAACAGAAAACTCTCATCGCATTCCAGCCGCTCATCCGCGCGGCAACAGCACCCGGTGGCTAGAGAAGAGAACGCAAACCCCGAAACAGGTGTTGAAATAGTTTTGAAACGATACCGTTATCATCTTCGTGTAAACATCAAAAAAGGCGAATCTGTGAGAACGGTGACGGCATGCACGTAAGCATTACGTATTTAGTCTATAGGCAAGCACGTTTGAATACGTATGTGCGCAGACGTGTAGTTTTTCTTTACAAAATGACTGGCAAATTATTTATCTGGCATGCACAATACAGCGTTTTTAGTCGTTTCCGATAATTCCGATAAAGTTTTCATCTGTACAGAGGGAAAGTGAAGTGAAGGCCTTCACAGGGGAGAGTCTAGTTGACACGGTCTCTGCTGACATTTCAGGTCCACCATCTGATCTGGATACGGCCCGGATCCGGCAGTCTACTTTAAACCTCGGGATAAACAGAGAGACTAACATTAGCGTAGATGCCCTTCTTCTTATGAAGTAACGAGTACATCAGGTGTTATGGGAAGTGTTCTCAGTTTCAGCTGATCTAGTTAATGCCTAAAACAATCATTTGATTTGAATAATATAAATTGAGGTAACACTTTATTTTAAGGGTCCAGAATAATGCATTAGTTAAGCATTAATTAATGATTAACTTATTCACAATTAAGCATTAGTTAAGCACGAACACACTAGTAATTAATGATTAACTTTACATTTTAAGGGTCCGGAATAATGCATTAGTTAAACTAGTAATTAATGATTTGCTTGTTCACAATTATTAGTTAAGCATGGACACAGTAGTAATTAATGATTAATTTAACAGTATAGTAAGGGCATATTAGCCATTATTTACAACTTAATAAGCCATATATTACTTTTGTGTAGTGATGTAATTCTGTGCCATTCTGTTAAGTTAACTGAACAATAAGCTAGTAATTATGTTTAATTTTTGCTGATTTTGCCGTTATAAATTGCTAAAATAGTGTAATAAAGACAATTTGACCCCCTATTCTAAAGTGAAAGTTTTGTCCTCATTAATTATGGCACTTATTGAGTGATATTTAAGTTTATTGAGCAGAATAAGCCACTAATTAAGGCTAAACTGCCACTAATATTACTAATAAAGTAAAACCCCCTATTCTAAAGTAAAAGTTATATCCTCAATAATGGCAGTTATTTGTTATATAAGTTAATAAGCAGCTTTTACAGACACAAAACACTTTTTTGTATATTTGAATAAATGGTGAAAGGTACATGAACGTATTGGCAACATTTAAACAAACATATTATGCTTTTACAGCAGAAAACATAAAATATATTTTATATAATAAAAAAGATGTACAATTTCCCTTTTACTATTTTATAGCTACATGTTATATCCCTAAACCCAAGCATAACCATTTTACAGAGAATAAAAAATGACAATACAACTTAATGGGCAGAAATGTTTGGAAAAAATTTACATTTTTAGTAACAATATAGCATTAAAATTAGTCACTAATCTCACCCAAAACTCTAAACCTACACATAACCATTTCTTAATGTATTTAGGGTTATAAAGAAAAACATAACTAACATAAGTGTAATCACAATAATTTATTTATTGTGAAAATGTCAAAAGCGGTACCAGTAGTAGTCCGAATGACGATGTGCTGCAGTCGCAGTCCTCTCTGGCGATATAGTTTTGTATGAGCTTCACTCCACCATTTGAAGGCGCGCGTTTCTCATTCAAACACCAAAACACGGCATGTCGCAATCTGTGACACGCCAATGAGCGTTTGAGATCACTGCCGTAAAACGCATTCTTTGAATTCATAACGAGCGCGGGATTTGTTTACGGCCGCGGTTGGAGATAAAGATGAAGATCCCAGCATAAAGAAGTTCCTCGTTTGGATTCTAAAGATGTGGATTACAGCGAACAAATTAAATTGGTGTCTTTTGTGAATTTATGTTGCGTTTTGGTGTACTTTCTAGTCATGGTTAAATCATTATTACAGAAATGTTATTTATTTTAGGGTTTTAAAGTGTAGTTTTGTTTAACGTAATCCTTTGAGCCGAGTTTGCAGCAGAAGTCACAAACAGAGCGAAATGTTTAGTGCTGTCAATGTTGTACGTGTTAGATGAATGTAGAACCA
The DNA here is from genome assembly GCA_039654625.1 of Rhinogobio ventralis. Lineage (NCBI taxonomy): Eukaryota > Metazoa > Chordata > Actinopteri > Cypriniformes > Gobionidae > Rhinogobio > Rhinogobio ventralis. The sequence goes on from CM077198.1 coordinate 3,917,124, forward strand.
CACTTTACATAGAAATACACATTCTCGCGAGATCACGTTGCAGAATAACTGCTAAACAAACCAATAGTGTAAATAAGAACATATCTTTAGAACAGGGGGTCATATTGTCTTTTTTTGTACTGAATTTGTGGCAGTTTAGCCTTAATTATTGGCTTATTCTGGTCAATAAACTTAAATATAACTCAATAAGTGCCATAATTAATGAGGATAAAACCTTTACTTTAGAACAGGGGGTCAAATTGCCTTTATTAGTACTGTATTAATGGTAGTTAGGCTTAATTATTGGCTTATTCTGGTCAATAAACTTAAATATCAATAAGTGCCATAATTAATGAGGATAGAACTTTCACTTTAGAACAGGGGGTCAAATTGTCTTTATTACACTATTTTAGCAGCAAAATCAGCAGTAATTAAACATAATTACTAGCTTATTGTTCAGTTAACAGAATGGCACAGAATTACATCACTACACAAAAATAATATATGGCTTATTAAATTGTAAATAATGGCTAATATGCCCTTACTATACTGTTAAATTAATCATTAATTACTATTGTGTCCATGCTTAACTAATGCATAATTGTGAACAAGCAAATCATTACCAATTACTAGTTTAACTAATGCATTATTCCGGACCCTTAAAATGTAAAGTTAATCATTAATTACTAGTGTGTTCGTGCTTAACTAATGCTTAATTGTGAATAAGTTAATCAATAATTAATGCTTAACTAATGCATTATTCTGGACCCTTAAAATAAAGTGTTAACTAAATTGATAATGTTCTCTGTGTATGCCATAGTAAAGAGATGTGTTTTTAGTCTAGATTTAAACTGACAGAGTGTGTCTGCTGTTACGGTGTGTAGTGCAGCAGGTAAGAGAAGATCCAGGGCTTCCACAAAGATGGGTCTTTATTTACCAAGGGATACAGAACACGACACACATAGGCATAACACATATGAACGGACAAGGAGTGCAGGGAAGTGAGACCAATATAAAGGGAGTGCTAATGACGATGACCAGGTGCAGGGAATCCAGGGAGAGTGGGAGAGATGAGGAGTGAGTGATTTCAGGTGTGAGACAGGGAGGATCATGGGAAATGGAGTTCAGGACAGGCGTGGATTGTAACATTACTTCCCCCTCCCGGTAGGCGCGTCCTCGCGCCGTAGATGAAACACCGGGGAGGGGGGGTGGGCGCCCTGGAGACCTACACGCAGGTGCGGGGGAGGTGCAGACAGGTACAGAGGTCTCCAGGGCGGGACTAGGACATCGGGCGGCCATGGCGGGTCAGGAGCCTCGGGCGGCCATGGCGGGTCAGGAGCCTCGGGCGGCCACGGCGGGTCAGGAGCCGTGGGATGCCACGGCGGATCAGGAGCCTCGGGATGCCACGGCGGATCAGGAGCCTCGGGAGTCCACGGCGGATCAGGAGCTTTGGGAGTCCACGGCGGATCAGGAGCCTTGGGAGTCCACGGCGGATCAGGAGCCGTGGGATGCCATGGTGGATCAGGAGCCTTGGGAGTCCATGGCGGATCAGGAGCCCCACCCACATGTGCTCCACCCACATGTTCCCCACCCCTGGGTATATAGCCCCCCCCCAAAACTTTCTTGGGGGAATTCAGGGGTAGTATGGAGGGCACGCGGAATGGGATGAGCTCCTGGGCTGGAGCGGGCTCGAGGAGAGCTGGAGCGGGCTCGAGGAGAGCTGGAGCGGGCTCGAGGAGAGCTGGAGCGGGCTCGAGGAGAGCTGGAGCGGGCTCGAGGAGAGCTGGAGCGGGCTCGAGGAGAGCTGGAGCGGGCTCGAGGAGAGCTGGAGCGGGCTCGAGGAGAGCTGGAGCGGGCTCGAGGAGAGCTGGAGCGGGCTCGAGGAGAGCTGGAGCGGGCTCGAGGAGAGCTGGAGCGGGCTCGAGGAGAGCTGGAGCGGGCTCGAGGAGAGCTGGAGCGGGCTCGAGGAGAGCTGGAGCGGGCTCGAGGAGAGCTGGAGCGGGCTCGAGGAGAGCTGGAGCGGGCTCGAGGAGAGATGGAGCGGGCTCGAGGAGAGATGGAGCGGGCTCGAGGAGAGATGGAGCGGGCTCGAGGAGAGATGGAGCGGAATCCAGGAGACTCGGAACGGGAACAGGGAAACCTGGAGCGGAATCCAGGAGACTCGGAGCGGGAACAGGGAAGCCTGGAGCGGGAACTTGGAAGCCTGGAGCGGAATCCAGGAGACTCGGAGCGGGAACTTGGAAGCCTGGAGCGGAATCCAGGAGACTCGGAGCGGGAACTGGGAAGCCTGGAGCGGAATCCAGGAGACTCGGAGCGGGAACTGGGAAGCCTGGAGCGGAATCCAGGAGACTCGGAGCGGGAACTGGGAAGCCTGGAGCGGAATCCAGGAGACTCGGAGCGGGAACTTGGAAGCCTGGAGCGGAATCCAGGAGACCCGGAGCGGGAACGGGAAAGCCTGGAGCGGAATCCAGGAGACTCGGAGTGGGAACTGAGGCGGCAGGATCGCTCCAAAAGTCCATTAGCCACCCGTCTTCTACTGGCTCTGGCGTGGCGGCGGCCATCTTGGCAGGAGACGAGGGCTCGGATACAGTGGTGGACGTAGTCTTTGCTGGTTGGGGCTGTGGGACGAGCAGGACAGAACTGGGAGACCCACTGGAAGGATTGGTGGAGGAAGCTGGCGATGGTGGAACTGACCAGGCTGCCTGCTTCTCTGAGGGGACCGGACGAGGACGACACACCTCGCTCTGAACCTCCTCAATTTCAAAATCAGAACAATTTAAAAATAGGATCATATTAATGGTTTCTACGAGGGAGAAGGAGCAGGCAGGTTCAATGAAGCGAATCGTATCCTCGTCCAGGCCCATCAGAAAACAGGCAGAAAGAGAAGCATCTGGCCAGTTCACCAAATAACAGAGCTCAGCAAATTCCTCCACGTACCTCTCCAGCGGGCGACCGTCCTGCCGAAGCCTCCACAGCCGGTCCACCGCTGAAGTCTCTCTCCTGGGGAGCCTGGGAGAGCTGGGGAAGAGGAAGAGGCCCATCTAGCAAAGTCCTTCTGTTTGGTCCGTTCTTCTGTTACGGTGTGTAGTGCAGCAGGTAAGAGAAGATCCAGGGCTTCCACAAAGATGGGTCTTTATTTACCAAGGGATACAGAACACGACACACATAGGCATAACACATATGAACGGACAAGGAGTGCAGGGAAGTGAGACCAATATAAAGGGAGTGCTAATGACGATGACCAGGTGCAGGGAATCCAGGGAGAGTGGGAGAGATGAGGAGTGAGTGATTTCAGGTGTGAGACAGGGAGGATCATGGGAAATGGAGTTCAGGACAGGCGTGGATTGTAACATCTGCTTCCCGAACAATGCTAGGAAGGCTGTTCCAGAGTTTAGGTGCTAAATAGGAAAAGGATCGACCGCCTGCAGTTGATTTTGATATTCTAGGTATTATCAACTGGCCAGAGTTTTGAGACCGCAATAGACGTGATGGCGTATAATGCGTTAAGAGCTCGCTCAAGTACTGTGGAGCCAAACCATTTAGTGCTTTGTAAGTAATAATCAAGATTTTAAACAAAAAACGACATAATTGACATTGAATTTATCAAAACATCATTATAACCCAACACGTCAATAACATCCCAAACACTGTACATTCTAACAAGTTCAGTTTACTTAAAAAAAGTTTGAAAACCAATTGCCTTATTTTTGCAAAGCAGATTTAAAGGGAAAACTGAAGTTCATTTAATAATCAAAGTAAAGAAAGCTAGCACCTCCCAAGTAAATTAAGTAATAAATAATGCCAATTCTAGTTAACATACTCTAGAATATTTACTAATCTTGCTTAAGATTTAATAGTAAGATTACTTGAGTAATTCCATTTAACTAACAGTGTTATATTATGTTCCCTTTCGTTCAGTCACTCCGAGTTATGTCAGTGACTGACAAATGGGGGTTTCGCTTAGAAGCCTATCATCTTCGAGATCTTAGAAAACACCCAATGGCGATGAAATGCCATGGGCCTGCGGAATTTGCATAGCGTATCTCCGGCCCACCCTGTGGGTATATAAGGATGTACGCTGGAAATGTCGCATTATGTTTCTGCTTTGGAGCCAAGAGCATTTCTTCACTAGACGAGCGACTCGCCAGTCTGTGTTGGTGTGATGGCATGTTCCAGCGATCTCACATTGCCTGCCTGCTGATCTGTGCAGTGATCTGCAACAGCTGTGTGTGTGTTTCCCTGGGCGCTTCAACACTTCTGCAGAGCTTTCAAGTCAAGTCAACTTTATTTATATTTTTACAATGCAGATTGTTTCAAAGCAGCTTCACATTGTTAAACAGGAAAATAATGCAACCGAATTTGATTCGGCTGTACAGCCGCTCTGGAGAAAACGGTGATGTCATCTAGCTCATTTCAATTATCATATATATTCAAGTAATGTAGTTGATATAGTTAATTTAGTTTAGTAATTAAATTTATTTGGATATTTATTTAAAAATGTAGTGTCCCCAACTGAGCAAGCCAAAGGCGACAGTAGCAAGGAACCAGAACTCCATCAGGTGGCATAATGGAGAAAAATAAACCTTGGGAGAAACCAGGCTCAGTCAGAGTGCCAGTTCTCCTCTGGCCAATTAACAAACAGTGTATGTTTATTATTTTGGCAGCCTTATAGGTCAGAAGTAATATTAGATTGGAATATTCGAAAGATCGGAGGCATCACGCCGGAGATGGATCCATTGAGGATGCCATGTCGATGAGCAATTTCAGAAGGTAGACTAATTGACACGGTCTCTGCAGACACTTCAGAGATGCGTTGGTAATGTCTGGGCGCTGGTCCACCATCTGATCTGGATACGGCCCGGATCCGGCTGACTGCAGTAAACCTCGGGATAAACAGAGAGACTAACATTAGCGTAGATGCCATTCCTCTTATGATGTAACAAGTACATCAGGTGTTATGGGAAGTGTTCCCGGTTCCGGCTGACCTAGTTAATGCAGCCTAACAATTTGAATAAAATATAAATTAAAAATGTTTTATGTGTATGCCATAGTAAAGAGATGCGTTTTTAGTCTAGATTTAAACTGACAGAGTGTGTCTGCTTCCCGAACAATGCTAGGAAGGCTGTTCCAGAGTTTGGGTGCTAAATAGGAAAAGGATCGACCTGCAGTTGATTTTGATATTCTAGGTATTATCAACTGGCCAGAGTTTTGAGACCGCAATAGACGTGATGGAGTATAATGCGTTAAGAGCTCGCTCAAGTACTGGGGAGATAAACCATTTAGTGATTTGTAAGTAATTAGCAAGATTTTAAAATGTATGCGATGTTTAATAGGGAGCCAGTGCAGTGTTGACAGAACCGGGCTAATATGGTCATACTTCCTGGTTCTAGTAAGAACTCAAGCTGCTGCGTTTTGGACCAGCTGCAGTTTATTTATTAAGCGAGCAGGGCAACCACCCAGTAGAGCATTACAATAATCTAGCCTTGAGGTCATGAACGCATGAACTAACTGTTCAGCATTTTGCATTGAAAGCATATGCCATAATTTAGATATATTTTTAAGATGGTAGAATGCAGTTTTACAGATGCTAGAAACGTGGCTTTCAAATGAGAGATTGGTATCAAAGAACCACCCAGGTTCCTAACTGACGACGAGGACTTGACAGAGCAGCCATCAAGTGTTAGACAGTATTCTAGGTTACTACATGTGGAATTTTTTTGTCCAATAATTAAAAATTCAGTTCCCTTTCAGTCGGTCACGTTCGACGTACGTCGGAACTGACCGACGAATTGGGATCTATTTTCAGAGACCAATCTACTTCGAGTGTTTAAAAACGAGCCAATGAGGATTGGCATGCGGTAGACGCGTCCCACGCTCTGCCCTGCAGCGCGGGTATAAATACGGAAGTGGAAGTACCGCATATCGCTTTCAACTTCGGAGCCGAACATTCATGTGTTTGTTCCTACGAAGAGTGTTTTCCTGCGACAAAGAGAGTTGGAGCTCTGCCAGTGTCGGTGTGACGGTGCCTGCAGCGGTGGTCGCGAATAGACAAAACAGCTGTTTTTACAGCTCTGGGTATTTTGAGTGCTCTCAGCGGGCTTGCACCCCTGAACCGCTGCGAGCCACGGCCATTTCCCCTGCGTGCCTCGGCACTGATCAGAGCATTTTCCTCTAAAAGAGCGACACGGTTTGACCCTGCGTCTTTTTCAAGATGTCATTCAAACCGTGTGTTTCTGGATGCCGTCGTTACCTGTCCCCAGCTGACGGACACGATCGCTGTCTCACGTGTTTGGGCGTTCAGCACGCTGAGGCGGCTTTTGTGGATGACTCATGTTCCCATTGCGGGAATATGACCATCGCAGTATTACGGTCCAGGCTCGACTACCTTGAAAAAGGTGGAGTCCCATTGCGCATCCCCCGATCTAGTGGCCCTCCTGCCCCGAAGCAGAGGGCTGCTACTTTGGCTGATGCCTTTGGTGGGGACCTGAGGGTTACTGTGAGGGCACTCCCGCCGGGCCAACAGGCTCCTCGGGCCCCTCCCCCCTCCGCTGCGCCGGTTGAGCTTCCGGAAGAGCATGCTGGTCCTTCCCGCGGGGGGCCAGCTGTTACTTTCGGGGCTCCGGTTGAGGATATGGTTTCGATCGCCGCATCGGGGGATGAGCTAATGGACTCTGGAGATGAAGATTCGGCTGCGCTGCCCCCTTCGGGTGTGGTAGCGTTGCCCGAGTCCGATCCAGAGCTCACGGCTATGCTTTCCCGGGCCGCCGCGAGTGTCGTGCTCGAGTGGAACCCTCCACCGCGTCCCGAACCCTCACGGCTGGACGATTGGTATCTCGGGACGGCCCGTGCTGGTTCTCAGCGCCCCGCCCCAGTGCCTTTCTTTCCGGAAGTGCATCAGGAGCACACGAAGTCGTGGACAGCACCCTATAGCGCTAGAAACCGATCGACTGACTCCTCCGTCCTCACTACCCTCGACGGTGGCGCGGCGAAGGGTTACGTGGAGATCCCCCCAGTGGAGCGGTCGGTTGCGATGCAACTGTGTCCTAAGACCGCTACCGACTGGCGGGGAAATCCGCGTCTCCCCTCCCGGGCATGTAAGTTCTCGTCCGGGCTAACCGGCAAGGCTTACACGGCCTGTGGAGAAGCCGCGTCATCTCTGCATGCCATGGCGCTCCTGCAGGTCTACCAGGCCAAAGCGCTCATGGAATTGCACGAGGGTAGTTCCGACCCAGGGGTTATGCAGGAACTGCGTACCGCGACGGACCTCGCCCTCAGGGCGACGAAAGTCACCGCACGCTCCCTGGGTCGGGCGATGTCCACACTTGTGGTCCAGGAACGCCACCTGTGCCTGAACCTGGCAGATATGCGTGAGACCGACAAAGTGCGGTTCCTCAACGCCCCTGTCTGTCAGGCCGGCCTCTTCGGCGACGCGATCGAGAACTTCGCCCAGCAGTTCTCGGTTGCCCAGAAGCAGACGGAGACGATTAAAAATATCCTGCCCCGGCGACCTGCTGCTGCTTCCACCCAGTCGCCGGCTGCAGCGCCCCCGCCTGCTCGTCGCCGAGGGCGTCCCCCGGCGTCTGCCTCCGCCCCTGCCAAGCCAAAGCAGCAGCCTCCACCGGCAAAGCAGGGCGCCAGGCGCAAGAGGGCCGCCCAACCCGTCCAGGGCCCCGCTGTCTCTGCAGGCAAGCGCAAGGGTAAGCGGCCCTGAGACGGGCAGCCCAGGGAGAAGAGGAGCTGTTCTCGGGGAGGTGGTGTCCGCACCCCTCCTCCCCCTGGAGGAGGACCGGGGGGAGAATGTCCATCACACTGGTATCAACATCCTGCCGCTGGCTCTCCGGAGTCCAGCGGTGCCCACATTTTCAATAAAAGAGCAGTTTCCTCCCTCCCTGGGCCCCAAGAGGGTCAGGTTGGCAGTGCGCGACGCCCCCGGGCCTTGCCACTCCTTTCCTCCCCTCTCCCCCTCGCCAGGGGGCAGCAGTGTGGGCACCGAGAACGCCCCCGGGCCTTCTCACCCACACTCTGCCCCACCCTGGAGTACTCAAGCAACACTCTGGGCCGCCTCCGGGCCTCCCGAGTCGGGCCTGGGTACTCCATCTCGCTGCCTCACCCCGGGCACGTCTGTGGTGCCGTTGGTCCCGCTTGTTCGGTCTCTGGGGGCCTGGTTAGGTCTCCTCAGGCCGTCTCGCTGGCTCATCCGTACCGTCAGACTCGGCTATGCGATTCAATTCGCCCGCCGGCCTCCCAAGTTCACGGGCATCCTCTTCACCTCAGTGCGGAGTTGCGATGCCCATGTCTTGCGGTCCGAGATCGATGTCCTGCTGGCGAAGGACGCGGTCGAGCCGGTTCCTCCGGCCGATATGAAGGCGGGGTTTTACAGCCCCTACTTCATTGTGCCCAAGAAAGGGGGTGGGTTAAGACCAATCCTGGACCTGCGTGTCCTGAATCGGGCCCTGCACAAGCTCCCGTTCAGAATGCTAACGCAGAAACGCATTTTCGAATGCAACCGTCCCCAGGATTGGTTCGCAGCGATCGACCTGAAGGACGCGTACTTTCATATCTCCATTCTCCCTCGACACAGACCGTTCCTTCGCTTTGCGTTCGAGGGGAGGGCATTTCAGTACAAAGTCCTGCCCTTCGGGCTGTCCCTGTCGCCTCGCGTCTTCACGAAAGTCGCAGAGGCAGCCATTGTTCCGCTCAGAGAACGCAGCGTTCGTATTCTCAACTATCTCGACGACTGGCTCATACTGGCCCAGTCCCGGGAGCAGTTGTGCGAACACAGGGACCTGGTGCTACGTCACCTCAGCCTGTTGGGCCTTCGGGTCAACCGAGAGAAGAGCAAACTCTGTCCCACACAGAGGATCTCTTATCTCGGTATGGAGCTGGACTCGGTCAACCGGACTGCGCGCCTCACAGAGGAGCGAGTCCGGTCAGTGTTGAACTGCTTGAATACGTTCAAAGGCAGGACAGCGGTCCCACTGAAATTCTTTCAGAGGCTCCTGGGGCATATGGCATCTGCAGCAGCTGTAACGCCGCTCGGATTGCTTCATATGAGACCGCTTCAATGCTGGCTTCACGACCGAGTCCCGAGATGGGCGTGGCAGCGCGGCCAGTACCGGGTCTCAGTTACTCCTTACTGTCGCCAAACCTTCAATCCGTGGGCGGACCCTGCCTTTCTACGGGCCGGAGTGTCCCTAGAACAGGTGTCCAGGCATGCTGTGGTCTTCACGGATGCCTCTTCCACGGGTTGGGGGGCCACGTACAACGGGCACTCAGTTGCGGGTCTGTGGACGGGGCCCCAACTGCGTTGGCATATCAATTGCCTAGAGCTTCTGGCAGTACGTCTCGCCCTGGGCCGCTTCAAAAAGCCGCTGCAGGGAAAACACGTTCTGGTCCGTACAAACAGCACTGCGGCCGTTGCGTACATCAACCGTCAGGGTGGTCTACGCTCCCGTTGCATGCTCCGGCTCGCCCGCCATCTCCTCCTGTGGAGTCAGAAGCGTCTGAGGTCGCTTCGGGCCATTCACATCCCAGGTGCGCTGAACCAGACAGCCGACGAGCTCTCTCGTCAGCCGACACCTCCGGGAGAGTGGCGACTCCAATCCCGGAGCGTCCAGCTGATATGGGACCTCTTCGGAGCCGCGCAGGTAGACCTGTTCGCCTCTCCGGACTCGACCCATTGCCAGTTGTATTACTCCCTGTCCGGGGGCACCCTCAGTACAGATGCACTGGCGCACAGCTGGCCCCGGGACCTACGCAAGTATGCGTTTCCCCCAGTGAGCCTTCTCGCACAGACTCTGTGCAAGGTCAGGGAGGACGAGGAGCAGGTCTTGCTAGTTGCGCCCTACTGGCCCAACCGGACCTGGTTCTCCGAACTCTCACTCCTCGCGACAGCCCCTCCCTGGCCGGTCCCCCTGAGGAAGGACCTGCTTTCTCAGGGGCGGGGCACTCTATGGCACCCGCGTCCAGACCTCTGGAGACTCCATGTCTGGTCCCTGGACGGGACGCGGAGGTTCTAGGTGGCCTGCCACAGGCAGTGGCAGACACCATCGCTTCAGCTAGAGCCCCCTCTACAAGGCACCTCTATGCGCTGAAGTGGAACCTGTTCGTTGAATGGTGTTCTTCCCGCCGGGAAGACCCCCGAAGGTGTTCGATTAATGTCGTGCTTTCTTTCCTACAAGATGGGTTGGAGAGAAGGCTGTCTCCCTCCACCCTCAAAGTGTACGTCGCCGCAATAGCGGCGTATCACGATGTAGTTGAAGGTAAGTCCTTAGGTAAGCATGACTTAATCGTCAGGTTCCTCAGAGGTGCGAGGAGACTAAATCCTCCTCGGCCAACCTCGGTACCCTCTTGGGACCTAGCCCTGGTGCTCAGAGCGCTCCAGGGCCCTCCCTTCGAGCCTTTACAGTCAGTCGAGCTAAACATCCTGTCCATGAAGACAGTGCTCCTGACTGCATTGGCCTCAATCAAGAGGGTAGGGGACCTGCATGAACTTTCGGTCAACGAATCGTGCCTAGAATTCGGGCCGGCCAACTCTCACGTTGTCCTGAGACCCCGGCCTGGATACGTGCCCAAGGTTCCCACCACTCCCTTCCGGGACCAGGTGGTGAACCTGCAAGCGCTGCCTTCGGAGGAGGCAGACCCAGCCCTAGCTTGGCTCTGTCCCGTCCGCGCTCTTCGCGCCTACGTGGACCGAACTCAAAGCTTTAGAACCTCAGAACAGCTCTTCGTCTGTTACGGAGGCCAGCAGAAGGGAAAGGCTGTCTCCAAGCAGAGGTTAGCCCACTGGATAGTGGATGCTATCGTCTTGGCTTACCAGTCCCAAGACGTGCCTTGCCCGCTCGGGGTGCGAGCTCACTCCACTAGGAGTGTAGCCTCCTCCTGGGCGCTGGCTCAAGGCGCCTCGCTGACAGACATATGTAGAGCTGCGGGCTGGGCGACACCTAACACGTTCGCTAGATTTTATAGCCTCCGTGTAGAGCCGGTATCTTCCCGCATCCTCGCCCCCAGTGGCCAGTAGCGCTAAGTACCCGTTCTAGTGTCGGCTTGCATACGCCACTCCCGCCTCCGGGCCGGATACGTGCGTCTATTGTCTCCAGTTGTGTTCCCTGGAAACGGCTAACCCTGTCGAGCTCCTCCGTCACCCCTTCGGTGTCAGACGTTGCGGCCGTCTGACACCAGGCCTACACCCGTATGCTTGTGGAACGTGTGTGTTAGGCTGGGTTCCATATGTAGCGGTTCCCTAACGGCAACCCCATATGTGTATTCTCCACGGTACCAGCTACCCTACTCGGCTAGCCCCGTGTCTTCCCTTGACAGAGCCCGCTCTGTCGTCTCTGGTGGTGTTCTTTCCCCCCTGGGACCAGGTTGGATCCACCCCAGAGACTGCCATAGGTAGCACTATCCTGCTAGGTTAGTCCTTATGAGTAATTCCACCTCTCCTTCCACTGAAGGACGTGGCTCCGCAGCGTACCATCTCCTGAGACGGGCACGCTTTCCCAGCGTTATCCAATAGTCACGCTGAGTGGGTCTTGCAGGAACAGCAGTGACTGGCCTCCCTGACTGGAGCCCTGACTTCCGCACCAACCTAGGTGTGGTCCAGCGAGCTCGGTCAGGGCGCTGGAAGGGCCAGCATCTCTGGTGTGTTAGTAGGGATCCCAATTCGTCGGTCAGTTCCGACGTACGTCGAACGTGACCGACTGAAAGGGAACGTCTCGGTTACGTATGTAACCCTCGTTCCCTGAAGGAGGGAACGGAGACGTACGTCCCGTCGCCAGGTGCTGTGCTTCAGCTGTAGGCCGAGCCACTTAGCCGGCTCCTCAGTTGTAAAGCGATATGCGGTACTTCCACTTCCGTATTTATACCCGCGCTGCGGGGCGGAGCGTGGGACGCGTCGACCGCCTGCAATCCCCATTGGCTCGTTTTTAAACACTCGAAGTAGATTGGTCTCTGAAAATAGATCCCAATTCGTCGGTCAGTTCCGACGTACGTCTCCGTTCCCTCCTTCAGGGAACGAGGGTTACATACGTAACCGAGACGTTTTTTCTGAATTAAGTTGCAGGAAATTACTAGTCATCCAATTTTTTATATCAGCTATGCATTCCGTTAATCTTGTGAATTGGTAAGTTTCGTCAGGGCGTGAAGAAATATAGAGCTGAGTATCGTCAGCATAACAATGAAAACTAACGCCATGCTTCCTAATGATATCTCCCAGTGGTAGCATGTACAGGGTGAAAAGCAACGGTCCTAGCACTGAGCCCTGCGGTACTCCATATTTAATTTGTGATCGGTGTGACATCTCTTCATTTACTGCTACAAACTGATAACGGTCAGATAAGTATGATTTAAACCATGCCAATGCAATTCCACTAATGCCAACATAATTTTTGAGTCTATTCAAAAGAATGTTGTGGTCGATGGTATCGAATGCAGCGCTAAGATCGAGTAACACTAACAGAGAGATACAACCACGATCGGATGATAAGAGTAAATCATTTGTAACTCTCAGCAGTCTCAGCACTATGATGCGGTCTAAATCCTGACTGGAAAACCTCACAGATACCATTTCTTTCTAAAAAAGGAGCATAATTGTGAGGACACTGCCTTTTCTAGTATTTTTGACAGAAAGGGTAGATTTGAGATTGGCCTGTAATTGACTAATTCTGTAGGGTCAAGTTGCGGTTTTTTAATAAGTGGTTTAATAATAGCCAACTTAAAAGTTTTCGGTACATATCCTAAAGTCAAGGATGAATTAATGATATTAAGAAAAGGATCTATGACCTCTGGAACCATCTCTTTTAGTAGTTTAGTCGGTATAGGGTCGAGCATACATGTTGTTGATTTTGATGATTTAACGAGTTTAGCCAATTCTTCTTCTCCTATAGCAGTGAATTAATGTATTTTTTCCTCAGTGACACTACAATGCTTTGTCTGATGTGATACAGTAGTAGACGGCTGCATGGTTATAATTTTTTTTACTAATATTATCAATCTTGCAAGTAAAGAAGTTCATAAAGTCATTACTGCTGTGCTGTTGGCAGACATCAGAAGTTGAAGCTTTATTTTTGGTTAATTTAGCCACTGTATCGAATAAATACCTAGGGTTGTGTTTGTTTTCTTCTAAGAGAGTCGAGAAATAAGCAGATCTAGCAGTTTTTACGGCCTTTCTGTATGAAATCATGCTCTCTTTCCACGAAATGCGAAAAACTTCCAGTTTTGTTTTCTTCCAGCTGCGCTCCATTTTTCTGGCTGCTGTTTTAAGGGCCTGAGTGTGCTCGTTGTACCACGGCATTGGACTATTTTCTTTAATCTTCTTTAAGCGCAGAGGAGCAACTGTGTCTAAAGTGCTGGAAAAGAGAGAGTCAATAGTTTCTGTTGCAACATCAAGTTCCTCTGGGCTATCTGGGATGCTGAGGAGATGAAACTGATGAGGAAGTTTATTTATAAAGAAATCTTTAGTCTCAGCAGTGATAGTCCTGCCATATTTGAAGCGAGGGGACGGCTTTGCAGCCTTTGCTAAATTAAGTATACATGATACTAGGTAATGATCTGAGATGTCATCGCTCTGCTGCAGAATTTCAACGGTATCAACATTTATTCCATGTGACAATATTAGGTCTAGAGTATGATTACGGCGATGAGTGGGTCCTGATACGTGTTGCCTAACTCCAATAGAGTTTAGAATGTCTCTAAATACCAATCCCAGTGCGTCTTTTTCATTGTCTACATGGATATTAAAATCACCAACAATTAGGACTTTATCTGTAGCCAGTACTAACTCTGATAAAAAATCAGCAAATTCTCTGATAAAGTGTGTATTGTGCCCTGGTGGCCTATATACAGTAGCCAACACAAATGTTAAACAGGATTTATCAATTTCACTACATAACGTTACGTAAAGCACCAAAACTAGACGCGGCTCGTGTTTATAACAATAATCTTGTGGGGTGGACTCATTTAAAGTAATGTAGTCATCAGGTTTTAGCCAGGTTTCTGTCAAACACAGCACATCTAGATTATTATCTGTAATCATATCATTAACAGTAAGCGTTTTTGAGGAAAGGGATGGAATATTCAGCAGCCCGAGCTTTATCATTTTTTCATCTGTATTATATCTGTTGTTTATTTGTTGGACATCAATTAAATTTTTACCGTTGAATAGTTTTCAACGGTAAAAGAAAACAGTGATATAAAAGAAAACAGTGATGTCCTCGTCCAGCTCTGTTCAATTCTCATACAGTGGTGTCAATGCAGGCAGATCAGGAATATTTAAAAACAAATCTATTCATAATGAATAATCGTTTCTGAACGAAAACTATTTGTAATGTGATCAAAAATCTAATGAAATTATACTCACATTATAATGCTTAATTAAAGATAATGAAATCTTTTTAGGACTATTAAAGTTTTTGCATTGTATTATTAGTTTCATGACAATCGAGCATGCCATCATTACCATGTAAAACCAAAAAAATAAATAATTTATTACCTTTAATGTATGCTGATTTAATTATTTTGTACAATAAAAGAATTTATGTGCTAATGACAATCACCAAACTCATAAAATACTGTATATTCATGTCGCTCAAATAGTAGGGAAAGGCACTAAAAATTAGTCATGGGTTCGATTCCTGGGAATGTATGAAATAAGTGTATCTCTTTAAAGCCCTGTAACTTTAAAAACTGCCAAATGAATACATGTAAATGTATATAACTGTAAAAACAACTACAAATTTATAAATTTTTCTTTTGTTGTGTCCAGGACTTCTTTTTTACTACACAACATCAGTTATTTCTTAATTATTTTTAATATGGTATTTATATGCTCACGTAAAGTAAAATGTATTGTGCTTGTCACTTTCTATTCTAATTCTTTCACATTTCTGCAGAAACTCTCTCTCTCTCTCTCACACACACACACACACACACACACAAATACAAAATCTACAAAATATGTAAAGTGAGTTCCAGGGAATCAAACCCATAGACACTATTCGGTCCCTATAAACTATTGGGGCCAGTTTGACCCTCAGGTTAAAGTAAAGAGATGGAGTTGCGGAATGTCAGTGTTTGGTGGCGCTGGAGGAGGAGGAGATAAAGCCAGCGGTATATATACACATCAATCTGTGCTGAAGGCAGAGCGAGTGGACAAAACAACCTAACAACTCCAGGAGAAGACAAGGTATGAGCCACATATGACACAGATAGAAACATCTGTTGTGTTTATATATGTGTTAATACATTTTAAAATAAATAGTATTTTATTGTCATAAAATAATCTTATTTTGAATTATTATAAAACAAAAATGTTAATATTAACAACAACAATTATCTTATTACCTGTTTTTTACAGCTTATACTTCGGGCAGCCATGACAGGTGGGTCAATGGTCTTTATATGTATTTCTGCATTAATTATAGGCAAGACTTCTAACTGAAATATCCTTGTTTTTAATGTAAGAGTAGCTATTTATAACTTAAGAGTGTCGGTGTCATTCGCTTCCAGTTAGTTTGCCTGCTAGGTTACCTGTACTTAGTGTGAAGAACATTTTATTAATCTAAAGAACATTTTTCTACTACAAAGAACCTTTAGTGGAATGTAAAGATTCCATGGATGTTAAAGGTTTTTCTTAGAACAACAGATGGCAATAAAAAAACTTTAATTTTAAGAAGTGCAAATAATTCTACTGTCTACTGCACTTGTTATTCTTTTAGTTATTTACCTATAGCAGCAAATGAGTTGGAAGTCTATGGAAACCTGTTTCCGCCACTAAATAAAAAAATAAAAAGAGTAATTGCGACTTTTTATCTCAGAATTGCGAGTTTATATCTCAGATTTGTGACTTTATTTCACGAAATTGTGAGAATTTTGAGATAAAAAGTCGAAATTACTCTTTTAATTTTTTTATTTAGTGGCGGAAACAGGCTTCCATAGAAGTCTCACATTTGCACATTCAAAGAATATAGCTTACTTCCGGGTTGAAAAATAATATTTTAATTTCGAAAAAAATCTGTCTGTCCATCCATCTACCTATCCATTAAGCGCTGGTGTTTGTTTGACTCTCCACAGACGACAGCTTTAAGAAGGAGTTCCTGAAGACACACAACCAGTACCGGCGGCAGCATCAGGCCCCAGCGCTGGCCTTCAGTGAGGAACTGTGCAGCGCGGCTCAACAGTGGGCGGATCACATGCTGAGCACCAAGGCATTGGGCCACAGTGACACGGACAACGGGGAGAATGTGTATTATGCCTTCAGCTCCGTCAAAAAGACACCCACAGGTAAAATCTGCAGCTTAATAATAAAGTACAACAAGATGATTGAGAAGGGTGGACTCAGTAAACTGAGATCTTACCATATATAGTCATACAAATACTTACATGTTTAAATAATCATAAAACCTCACACTATTAAAAGATTGATTGTTTTGTATATTCTAGGGAAGGAGGCTGTAGACTCATGGTACAGTGAGATCAAAGATTACAACTTTGACGCACCAGGACATCAACCCAAAACAGGTAGGCAGTAGCCAAACAGTCGGTTTGGCTACTGATGGAAACAGTTTTTGTCGTTGGTCAGTACAAACCTGCTGGAAACATAACCAATGCTGGTTACTATGAGGAAAATGTTCTACCTAAAACTGACAAATGATTGTTTTCTTTCTTTGTTGGATCAGTATATTTCCAAATGTAAACATTTACAGATGCTTTTTATTCAAAGTGATTTAATCATCATTTTCAATTTAAATATAAAATCCAGAATGAAATCCTTAAATATCAAATCCAGTGTGTGTGTTGTTTTAATAAAGTATGGATCATTGCATCATAAGCAAATGTGCATTTATTACTAAAACCAAACATAAATAAGCAACAACCTCTCCTGAACTTATCTATAAAGCCATCTTATATTTTGATGTGCAAATTTCTAAGGCCTCTAAATGATCAATGTTTCATACTTCTGTCGTCTGATTGAGTGTTTTATCAAGTGAAAGTCTTTTAGTATAATTTTACAAACGCCCTCCTTCAGCTCGTGCTTCACGTGTCTTTCTGCTGTCAAATCTCAGATTTTTATCAAGTAAACATAAGAATAACTTTTATATTGTTAGTAATATTTCAAGATGAACACTTATCGGAATGAAGCAACTGAGGTTCCCTTTTGAGGGAACTTGAAATGCGCCGTAACACATATTGGGGGACGCTCCCTAAGCGTAGCGCATCTGAAGTTTGAATGAAACTATTTCAATCCTGATTGGTGTTTCATCATGACGTAACATGTGACGGCATACATGAAAGGTACAAAGGGACGCCGGCACATAACAGAGATAGCTTTCGCTCTTCAGCATGCGCTCTGTGTTCCCTTTCGTTCAGTCACTCAGAGTAACGTCAGTGACTGACAAATGGGGGTTTCGCTTAGAAGCCTATCATCTTCGAGATGTAACAAAGCGCCCAATGGCGATGCAATGCCATGGGCATGCGGAATTTGCATAGCGTAACTCCGCCCCACCTCGTGGGTATATAAGGAAGTACGCTGGCAACATCGCATTATGTTTCTGCTTCGGAGCTGAGAGCATCTATCTCTTCACTCCACGGGATGCATGGTTGGTGGCCAGGGTGACCGAGGCCTGCGGTGTGGCATAGACCCCAACAATCATTCCTCAGGCCACACCCACCCTCTTGCTCAGAGTGCTTCAATGGGCACGGTGGTCCTAAGCACCCCTCCAAGGCCTGTATGTTCTCGTCTACCTTGGTGGTGAGGTACTGCAGAGCTGCGGGGCAGGCTGCCGCCTCTCAGCACGCCATGGCCATCCTTCAGGTCTACCAGGCCAGGATGCCCGCGGCGTGCACGAGGGTAGAGCTGTCCCAGGGCTTTGAAGACACATCTCTTTACTATGGCATACACATAAACATTTTGAGATGTGATGACTCCGTTATTTTGAATATTCCTATTTATAATTGTTTAATCTACACGGCATCCTCAATAAACCCGTCTCCGGCGTGATGCCTCCGATCTTTCGAATATTCTGAACTAATATGACTTCTGACCTGTAAGGCTGCCAAAATAATAATCATACACTGTTTGTTAATTGGCCACCCCGACTGAGCCTGGTTTCTCCCAAGGTTTATTTTTCTCCATTATGCCACCTGATGGAGTTTTGGTTCCTTGCCACTGTCGCCTATGGCTTGCTCAGTTGGGGACACAACATTTTCAAATAAATATCCAAATAAATTGAATTACTAAATATATATATGATAGTTGAAATGAGCTAGATGACATCACCGTTTTCTCCAGAGCGGCTGTACAGCCGAATCAAATTCGGTTGCATTATTTTCCTGTTTAACACTGTGAAGCTGCTTTGAAACAATCTGCATTGTAAAAAGCGCTATATAAATAAAGTTGACTTGACTTGACTTGAATAATCTGCATGCCGCCACCGACCTCGCCCTCCGTGCGACGTACGGGACCGTGCGCTCCCTGGGTCAGGTGATGTCCACAGATGTGGTCCAGGAGAGACGTGGCTCAACCTGGTCGATATGGGATGGACTGAGTGAACCCACTTCCTCAGCACTCACATGTCCCAGGCTGGCCTCATCGGCGGAACGGCCGAGAACTGTGCCCAACAGCTGCTGCCTCATTCAGCCGCCGGCTTAGTCGCCTCAGTCTGCTTGCCGCAGAGGGCGCCCTCCTACGGCTTCCACCCCTCCCGCCTGGCCCCACCGGCAGCCAATTCCCGGGCCGCGCTGTGGAGGTGGTCGCAGGAAGGTGCCCTTGTTCGCTCCCCAGCCCCGCCGTACTCCAGGCTAGCGGCGCTCTTGACGTGGACAGCTCAGGGATGGCAGTTCTTTCAAGGGGTTGGTTGCAGGACCTCTCCTTCTCCCGGTGGAGGGCCGGGGGAGATTCTTTTCTCAGCTGCTGGCCCCTGGGTCGGCAGCAACCTATGTGAGAAAGAACTAATTCACCCATCCCTGAGCACCCAGAGCCCGTATGACCCCGCTGCGCACTTCCTGGAAGCCTGGCTAGAGCTTCCCAGGTTGTCCCGCAGGGTCGCGAGGATCGTCAGGCTCAGCTATGCGATTCAGTTCGCTCGGTCTCCTCCCCGCTTTCGGGGAGTCCGCTTTACCATGGTGGGCCCCAATGCCCCTGTCATGCGTGCGGAGATTGCTACCTTGCTGGCGAAGGGTGCGATCGAGACTGTCCCTCCAGCCAAAATGAAGTCTGGCTTCTACAGCCCCTACTTCATTGTACCCAAGAAAACCAGTGGGTTACGACCAATCCTGGACCTGCACGTCCTGAACCGATCCCTTCACAGGCTTCCGTTCAGGATTTTGACAGCCAAACGCTTTTTCAAATGCGTTCGTCCAGCAGTTTGGTTGGCAGCGATCGACCTGAAGGACGCGTACTTCCATGTCTCCATCCTTCCTCGACACAGACCGTTCCTTCGGTTTGCTTTCGACGGGCGGGCATATCAGTACGCCATTCTCCCATTCGGGCTAGCTCTGTCCCCTCGCGTCTTACAAAGATTGTCGAGGAAGCCCTTGTGCCACTCAACCTCAACGACTGGCTGACTCTGAGTCACTCTCGAGAGCAGGTGTGCGAACACAGATACTTGGTACTCCACCACTGGGCCTTCAGGTCAACTGGGAAAAGAGCAAACTCTCCCCAGTGCAGAGGATCTCTTTTCTCGATAAGGAGAACGACTTGGTTGCCATGTACGTGCAGCTTTTGAGCGAGCGAGCGCACTCAGTCTCTGTTGACTTGCCTCCGTCAAACCTGGGGCATATGGCATCTGCAGCCGTGGCTCCTGGACAGGACCCCAGCACCGCCTGCATGTCAATTGCCTCGAGTTGCTAGCGGTATGGTTCGCCCTGCACCGCTTCTGAGCGTTGCTCAAGGGTCAACACGCTCTAGTCCACTCAGACAACACGGCCACAGTAGCGTACATCATCCATCTACGCTCCCGCCGGATGTCGCAACTCGCCCGCCACCTCCTCATATGGAGTCAGAAGCATCTGAGGTCGCTTTGTGCCATTCACGTTTTGGGAGATCCGAGCTGTGCAGCCGACGAGCTCTCTCGGCTCCAGCCACTTGCGGGGGAATGGAGACTCCATCCCCAGATGGTCCAGCTGATTTGGGAACAGTTCGGCGATGCGCAGGTAGACCTGTTGGCCTCCCATGACTCTTCCCACTGCCGCCTGTTTTACTCCCTGACTGAGGGAACCCTTGGCACGGACGCACTGGCACACAGCTGGCCGTGGGGCCTACGCAAGTATGCGTTTCCCCCAGTGAGCCTTCTTGCACAGACACTGTGCAAGATCAGGGAGGTCAAGGAGCAGGTCCTTTTGGTCGCCCCGTACTGGCCCGGCCAGACCTGATTCTCTGAACTCATGCTCTTTGCGACAGCCACTCCCTGGTCAATTCCTCTGAGGGAGGACCTCCTTTCTCAGAGACGGGGCACCCCTTGGCACCCACGTCCTGAACCTCCACGTGTGGCTCCTGGATGGGACACGGCAGGTTTGAGTAAACTACCACCTCAGGTGGTGGCTACCATCACTTCTGCTAGGGCCTTGTCTACCTGACACGCCTATGCGTTGAAGTGGAACCTCTCGTCTCCTGGTGCTCTTCTCGCCGAGAAGACCCCGAGAAATGCCCGATCGGCTCTGTGCTCTCGTTTCTACAAGAAGGGTTGGAACGAAGGCTGTTTCCTTCCACCCTGAAAGTCTATGTGGCCGCTATCTCAGCCTACCACAACCTTGTAGAGACAAAAGTCAGTACGACCTGATCATCAGGTTCCTGAGGGGGGCGAGGAGACTAAATCCTCCTCGCTCTCCCCTCGTACCCTCTTGGGATCTCGCAGTGGTCTTGTCTGCCCTGCAGAGAGCCCCCTTCGAGCCATTGCGATCAGTTGAGCTTAAGTTCCTGTCAAAGAGGCCAGTGCTCCTGATCGCTCTGGCCTCCATCAAGAGGGTAGGGAACCTGCAGGCATTTTCGGTTGACAAAGCGTGCCTGGAATTCGGGCCGGCCGATTCTCACGTCATGAGACCCCGGCCTGGATATGTGCCCAAGGTTCCCACAGGTGGTAAACCTGCAAGCACTGCCATTGGAGAGGCAGACCCAGCCTTGGCACTGCTCTGTCCAGTACGCGCCCTCCGCGCTTACATAGACAGGTGTGGAAGAGATTCATTTTTAGTAGGCCTCGAACCGTATACCAGAAAATTAAAGTCTGTTGCCCATCAAAAGATGGAAGACATGGGAAAGTTGCATTTGTTGTATGAGAAACTGGTGTGAAGCACTGGGAAACTGTCATATAAGTGTTATATAAGAGCTTTTTAAAAAATCAGAAAGTTGGGGATTTTCCACCACACTGTAAAACCCAACAAGTTCAGCTAACTCATTTCATTTGAGGACACCAATTACCTCAAACCATTTAAGTTTATAAAAAACAATAGTTATGAGTATTCTGAACTTATTTCAATCATGTCCACTAAAACAAGGATATTTCTTTATTAAAATTAAACTTTACACTGCATTCAAATACTTGATATAGCTGAAACTTCCCTATATTGAGTAAAACAACTGAAATTACAAACTTTACATGAACTCAGAGAGCTTTCAGTTACTGCTAGCTCACAATAGCATCCACACAAAGTCAAATCCAGTAAGTTAAGCTAACTCATTAAATTTGAGGACACCGATTACCTTAATTTTTTATTTTATTTTAGAAACCAATAGTTATGAGTACTCTGAACTTATTTCAATTGAGTTTAACTAAAAGACATACATTGCAGTCAAGAAATTAAGTGATTAATTGAGTGATGATTGAGCATTAGTGATGAACACCTGATGATAATGAGCAGAATCACTGAAGGAAAGAGAAGCACAAGAACTACGACTTCAGCCACAGCCTTAGATGAAATCAACTGAAGATAAAATAAGACATTAAATCTCTGAAGATCTCAGCAGAGGAGGATTAAACAACTCCACAAACAGCATTACCAGATTCACACATTACTAACCAGACTGACTTTATTTCTGTCATTTCTGTTTTAATGAAAATAATAGTTTAGTTTGAAGTCACCCTAATGGAGATCAGTGTTTGCTTTAGTTGGGCTCTTGACCCTTGACTTTTTAACCTTAGTTTTTCTCTGGCTGCTTTTACTGTGTGTTTATGAAGCACAATTGTTATAGTAAGGAATACCAAGAGAAAGTGGGATTATGTGATGTTGGCTATTTATTGATGCTATAGTCATCATGTAGTGGCCTAAATCACTGATTTCATTCAGAGTCTAATGCTCTGTTTATAGCAGTAATGTGTTGTTCATTTTGTATTATTTATAATGGTGGCTGTTTGATTCTACAGCACGAAATCTAGCACTGTTGTGGTAATCAAATAATGCACAAGACTTTAAAATCATGTAGTGCTCAAAAGGTTTTAATCTGGCATTATTTAGACACACACAGACATCAAGAATCAGTGTATGAATCTCAACAATGGTGACAATCAATGAAAAGCTTCATGCTGCAGTGCATGCTGGGTACCACCAATCAAAACTCCCCCATGAGTCCCAGCATGCATTGCGACATGAATAAATTATGCATCTGAATTGTGACTAATTTTCTAATTGTAATTAGTCTTACTATTTGCTTTTACTTTTGCTGTTTTTGTTGTGACATTTTTGTTGCTTGTTTTATGTTCAGAATTAATCTGTTTATCTGAATATTTTTTTGATTGTCACCATTGTTGAGATTCATTCACTGATTCTTGATGTCTGTGTGTGTCTAAGTGATGCTGTAGATTAAAACCTTTTGTGCACTCATTTTTATTTCTTTAAATCTTGCATATTCAACTATCACCGTCCTGGAGCTTATGCTGTAGAATATCATGGCTTCTATTATAAATAATAATAAAAAAAAAAAGAATAACACATTACCTCTATATCCAGAGCATTAGACTCTGAATGAGATCAGTGATTTAGGCCACTACATCAGCAATAAACAACCAACATCACCTGATCACATTTTCTCTTGGCTTTTCTTGCCATAATAAATGTGCTTTAAAAACACACAACTAAAGCTATAACACACACAAAAAAAAAAAGTTCAAGAGCCCAACTAAAGCAAACACTAATCACCATAATGGTGACTTCAAATGAAACTATTATTTTCATTATAACATAAATGACAGAAATAAAGTCAATCTGGTTAGTAATGCATGAAGCTGGTAATGCTGTTTGTGGAGTTTAATCCTCATCTGCTGAGATCTTCAGAGATTTAATGTCTTTGTTTCTCTTTCCTTCAGTGATTCTGCTCATTATCATCAGGTGTTCATCACCAATTCTCAATTATCACTTAATTAATCACTTAATAATACAATTATTATCCAATTATCATGCTGGGAGCTAGAAATGTTCTATATCTCATTCAGTTTGAGTTCTGTTTCAGTCATTCTGTTAACATAACATTCTGTAATATTTGAGTTCAGTGAACTCATTTTTATTTAGTACATATAACTGTTAGGTTTTACAGTGCAGGGTAGTCTGGACTGCAGTGGTCCCAGTGCAGGTTCAGGTAATAGAACAGGAAGTTCACTCCCTGTTGGTAAAGGAGGCCATAGAACGTGTTCCTCCGCCAGACAGGGAGTCCGGGTTCTAAAGCCGGTACTTCATAGTTCCTACAGGCCCGGGAAGAGAGACACTGGTTCCCCCTTAGAGGTGGAGTTAGGGCACAGTTGCATAGCAATGGCCCGCTCCACGGGAGGAACCCGTGTAACCCTTAGCTGCCCCACCGTCGAGGGTGATGACGGAGGAAGAGCCACTGGGTTGGTTCCTGGCAGTAAAAGGTGCTTGCCACGACCTAGTGAGCTCCTCATGCTGAGGCGGATCACAGGCCACCCAGAGAAACCAATCATCCAGCCTTGAGGTTTTGGGACACGGTGAAGGATTCCACATGAGCCCGATGCTCTCGGCGGCCCGGGCAAGCATAGCCATCATCTCCGGATCTGAATCAGGCACAGCTACCGTACCCGAAAGAGGCAACTGCGCCGAATCTTCATCCCCAGAGAGGTCTGGCTCACCCTCCGATACAGCTATAGACATTTGGTCGTCGGGGGGAGCTCCAAAGGATACGACTGGTACATACCTCGAGGGTGGTCCAGTGCACTCCAGTGGCAGCTCTACTGGCTGCGAAATGCGGGAGGAGTGAGGGTTGCTAGGGGGTTGGTTCAGGGAAGTAGAGCAGCCTGTTGTGCGCTCTCTCTCATAGAAGGTGCTCTCTTACCAGCCATGAGAACGGCTTTTCAACACTCACACCGAACCAGCTGTGAAAACTTTTTGCTAAAAAAAAAAAAAGACAAACACAGAAAGAGAGAGAGAAGAAAAGATCGACTCTTCTGCTGTGCCGTCACTCCAACACCAGAACGAGGAGCGGTCCAGATGAAGAGCTTGACTCTTTTCTTTTTAGAAAAAAAAACACACACTTTGTAGAGAGCAGAACACATTCACTGCTTGGCTCTGAAGCGAAAAGCTGATTAATGCAACGCACCTGCTGCTCATTTATACCCGCGCTGCGAGGCAGAGCAGCTGCTGCAATCATTGGGCTTATTTAGTTACACTCGAAGTAGATTGGTCTCTCTGGCGAGATTCCTATTTGTCGCTCTCCGACGCGGAAGGGAAAGACAGTTACTGTGAATGAAACATTTATATAGATGAAACAGTTATTTTGTGTAGTGAAAAGAATATTTTGTGACAATTGAATATATGCTGCAATGTCTGAAAAAAGTGCACTTTTGATGATCTGTTGTGATATTAGTACTAAGAGTTTTAAAAATGTACACCAAAAATAGCACCAAAGCGAATAAAAAAAAATGCAGCAACACGGGTGATTTGAAACATGTATCTTGCATTGTTTGCTGTTGAATGAACTTATTGTTAAAAGTACTAAACTAAAGTACTAAACTAAAGTACTAAAAGAAGATCATACTGTTGTGTTTCGGTGATTAAACCAAATGTTCTCATTACAATAATCTTGTGTTTGAATCAAAGGTTATGTGGACTGAAAATATGTGCACCTGAATTAAGTCATTACATCAGGTTTTGAAAGAATATTCTGATGCTTTTGATTGGTTCTCTTGTTTGAATTTGGGTTGTTTAAGGCATTCACACATGGCTCACATTGTAGGGGAAATACAAGTCCACTTAAACTGGATAAAACTAACCAAAGTGTTAAAGCACCCTTCTAATTAACTTTTCAAGTTTGCTAGAGGGAGCCAGAGACCTACATTCAAAGAGTGAAGTGCGTGTGCACGACAAATATGCCTACTGAAAGATAAACAACATACTATTTCCCAGGAATTTTACAGCCTCAGCAGCCCAGTTCAGTCGTTCATTTGGGTGTTGATAACAGATTTACAGATAACAGATAACAGGTTTTGGCACAGTGTGGCATTTCACAAAAACCTAGGGTATGGCATAGAGTCCTTCTGGCAATACAACAACAACATTCCCAAATAATCACATTAGCCTATATCTAAACAAAATGTGGACAAAAATCTACTAAAAGAATTCATCAACAGACTTAACAACAATTAAAAAATCAATGCTGAAACAGCACTTTGAGCCTTTTCCACCAGAATGAACCGGTTTCAGAGCCAGTGCTAGTGCCAGTTCAGAGTTGGTTCAACTGACGAGCCTTCTAAGAACCGGTTTGCCTTTCCACATGCTAGAGAGCCACCACAGAGCCAGGTCTTACGTCATTGTATACGTCTCATCTTTCTCAGCGAGAACACAAACACAACAGGCTTGTTCGAGATGCATCGACGCTGCGCAGGCCAATCAACATATGATACCGCTGACTCAAGCGGTTCTTACTTCTAGACCAGCAATGATTTGGTGCTACTTAAGAACCACTTTTTTTTCCTGGTTCAGAGCTGGTGCTTTGGGTGTGGAAAGACAAAAAACCAATTTGAAACTAGGCTCTGGCTCTGCACCAACACCAGCACTGCCTTGGTGGAAAAGTGGTAACTGTGACCTAACCAAACGCGACACATGAGAAAAATGAAATCTTTTCCTTGTTAAGCAGAGTTTTTTGTACTAACCAGCCGCAACAGCGATTCATGACGATTCTATTTTACAAACAGTTTTTATTTCTGCGCCATTGTGGCTGGAACAACATACAAAGTATGACGAGTGCAGATTATGTGCTTTATTTAATGTAAAGGGAATTTAAAGTGAGTTTGATATCATTTTTCGTGACCTTTATAGACAGCCTTACTGAAAACAACAATGGATAATTCATCTCAGATCTTGAAAATAAATTAAAGGAAACAACTAGGCTATGTTCGAACTGTCAACTCAAGGTGAACAAACAAGTGTATTCTATGATAAAAAAAAAAATTCAGTCACTCAGTATGTATTTTTAATCATGCTAAAATGGTGCAAAATTTAGGAATTCTATATTGTCCAGAACCGTAAAGCTAGAGTGCAACTCTTGGTGTTCAACACAGCTGATGATGGAACAGGTGTGCATGTTGCTTTGAAGCACTTGTCCAAGATTGGATAATATTTATTTCCCACACTCAATACTCTGAAAAATTATATTTTTATATATTTTGAACCATAGTAGATACAGTAAAGGCCTATGGAATCAATATGATTTCCCTAATGGTATTCATTAAGCCCACTCTTGTTTATTATTTTTTTGGAAATACTTGCAATTATTATTCGAGCACACTCTGGGATTAGGGGAGTGAAAGCAGAAGACAAAGAACATAAGATGGATGTTATACAATCCTTCTCAAAATTTTCAGGTTACACTGTCAACTGGAATAAATCTGAAGCTACCCCCCTTTCCAATTCATGTTTACAGTTATGGTAGAAAGGTTTACATTTAAATGGGTCCCTATATATTAAATATTTAGGTATAAAACTGTCCCGGGACATGGAGGAAATAATAGCACTTCATTTACACCCTACAGATGTTAAAAACTAAACTGGAGAAGTGGGAGTCAAAAATCAAACTCACTCTTTGGGGGAAAATCAGTATTCACTTCACTTTTTAAACAATTTCACAATTTAATGAAACATTTTTATGGGATGGGAAAAGGGCAATAATTAAACCTAAACTAAAATTAAATCTAAACAAGTTAATTGCCCCTAAAGAGAAAGGAGGGCTGGGTTTTCCTGATTGTAGACTATATCATTTGTCATTTGCTATGGCAAAAATAGCTAAATATTGGACTCAGGAAAAAGATAAAACCGAATGGATAAATGTTCACCTTTTACTCCCATTAAAGTATTTTTCGCAGTCTGTGAAAATCTCGTAACACAAGAATCTCGTAAATCCTCACAAATAATTGTGTAATTATTTTATATAAATAAAATGGTAAACTCCTTCAGGAACAGTGACTTCTTGAGCAGAATCCATGAAAACAGAGACGGCATAATAAACGTTAACATAAACATAAACGTTCAGCCTAATCAAAAATTAAATAAAAATTAATAGATAACCACTTTGTGTTTTGTCTTGCACTGTATTTTATTTTATGGTCATAATGTGCCTGTAGAAATCTGTAACCCTGTTTTTAATGTTGTACTTCTGTTACCTATCCAACCTTCCAAAAAAGCAATAAAAAAACTCACATTTCAATTCAATTAAATTCACATTTATTTGTATAACGGTTTTCACAATACATATAGTTTCAAAGCAGCTTTACAGAAAATGCATGCAATTAAAATCAATAAAAATATATTTTTTTCCCTAATTAATGGATAACACATCTGCCATATTTGTATTGAATCCTTTTTTATTTAAAAGTTTTGATTTAAGCTACTGTATATACAACGATCAGGCATAACATTATGACCGAAAGCTCCAAGAGCATCAGAACTGGACCACGGAGCAATGGAAGAAGGTGGCCTGGTCTGATGAATCAGTTTTCTTTTACATCACGTGGACATGTGTGTGTGTCGCTTACCTGGGGAACACATGGCACCAGGATGCACTTTGGGAAGAAGGCAAGTCGGCAGAGGCAGTGTGATGCTTTGGGCAATGTTCTGCTGGGAAACCTTGGGTCCTGCCATCCATGTGGATGTTACTTTGACACGTACCACCTACCTAAGCATTGTTGAGACCATGTATACCCTTTCATGGAAATGGTATTCCCTGGTGGCTGTGGCTCTTTCAGCAGGATAATGTGTCCTGCCACAAAGCAAAAATGTTTCAGGAATGGTTTGAGAAGCACAACAACGAGTTTGAGGTGTTGATTTGGCCTCCAAATTCCCCAGATCTCAATCCAATCGAGTAACTGTGGGATGTGCTGAACAAACAAGTCAGATCTGTGGAGGCCCCACCTTGCAACTTACAGGACTTAAATGATCTGCTGCTAACATCTTGGTGCCAGATACCAGAGCACACCTTCAGGGGTCTAGTGGAGTCCATGCCTCAACGGGTCAGGGCTGTTTTAGCAGCAAAAGGGGGACCAACACAATATTAGGTCATAATGTTGTGCCTGATTGGTGTATATACTGCATACTATTTCAGTATATATCATAAATCAGCTGTAATCAACTAACTTAAAATAAACAGGAATAATCTGGGAAGTTATAATGTTTTGTAAAAAAATGCTTCTCTTTAGTGTTATTTGAAATTCCAACAATACCTGTTCCACAGGTTCTGTTTTGCATAATGCGGAAACATTCAAAGCCATGCCACATGCAGACTCAGTCATTAAATAGCTTTTGCATAGAACTCGTGCTGGCTCCAGAGTTACAAATGTCAACAGTAGTTCATAGGAATGTCTCTGACATTTTTGTCCATCCCATAGAAGGAAATCACTTAGAAGACATCACAGGTGCCGAGATAACACGTCAGCAGTTGTGCTCTAATTACTGTCATTGTGCCATTGTTAATTGCAGTGTACCGTAGAAGCTGAATGCCTAAGACAGAGCCAGAGAATTATACTCAGTGACCTTGATCTGAATATGTACAGCAGAAACCATGAGGATGACTTTATACAGTTGGATTATTGCCTTAGAGCAGTTGGCATGAGCGGGACGATCAGCTTGAACACAGACACACAAATTAAAAAAGCTCCAGGACATTTAAAGATAAAATGGAAATCCAGTGCATGCAAATCTGGTGCTGAAAAAGTGCTTGTCATCAAAAGTTCTGAATTGATCAACTGTAGAATGTAGATAATTAAGTGATGATTGAGCATTAATGATGAACACCTGATGATAATGATCAGAATCACTGAAGGAAAGAAAAGCACAAGAACTACAACTGACTTCAGCCACAGCCTTAGATGAAATCAACTGAAGATAAAAGAAGACATTAAATCTCTGAAGATCTCAACAGAGGAGGATTAAACAACTCCACAAACAGCATTACCAGATTCACACATTACTAACCAGACTGACTTTATTTCTGTCATTTATGTTTTAATGAAAATAATAGTTTTGTCACCATGATGGTGATCAGTGTTTGCTTTAGTTGGGCTCTTGACCCTTGATCATTTAACATTACTTTTTTCCTGGCTTCCCCCAAAGCACATTTGTTATGATAAAGAAAGCCAAGAGAAAATGTGATCAGGTGGTGTTGGCTGTTTATTGATGATGATAGATCATCATGTAGTGGCTGAATCACTGTTCTCATTCAGAGTCTAATTCTCTGGTTGTAGAGGTAATGTGTTATTAATTTTGCAGTCATAACTACAGCATGAGATCTAGCAGTGTTGTGGTAATTGAATAACATGCAGGATTTTAAAATCATCTACTGCTACAAAGATTTTCACCTAAGGCATTATTACGACACAAACATAGACATCAATAATCAGCGTATGAATCTCAACAATGGTGACATGCCTCATGCTGCAGTGCATACTGGGTACCACCAATCAAAACTCCCCATGGGTCCCAGCATGCATTGCAGCATGAATAAATTTGTGACTAATTCTTTTTGATTCTTACTATTTGCTTTTACTTTTGCTGTTTTTGTTTGATGTTTTAGTAGGTTGTGTTCATTTATAAAAATAAAGTTGAGCTAACTTAAAATAAGGCAACTTATCACATTCAACTTTTTAAGTTAACTCAACTAATCCACTTCAGTTAAAATCAACTTAAAAACTTTTGTTCATCTAATGAGTACCAGGTAATCTTTTTAAGGTAAAACTTCTGGTAAATGCAACTAAACAATATTTAGCAATGCACATAGCTATAATCTTTGTGTTTTCATCTCCATGTTTAATTTTCAAAGTTAACTACACAACATGAACATCATTTGCCTCTCAAAACTAGAGGCACACAGTTTACCCATTTCACTCTAGCAAATAAATCACAAAAGTTGCAATGAGAAGCACATCCAGATCAACACCTCAACACAGGTCTCATGTCAACACAAATCTCAAACATGGTGATGATCAACAATTGTATTTCAGTAAAAATATGAACCATATGACAGCTAAATAAACATCTTGATTTATACTGCTGCTTTTTTGTTGTCACTGTTAATGCAAAGCAATAATCTTTTTTTTAAATTATAATTACCTACACTCAAAAAAAAAAGTATGTCTAAACATAAGATTTATGTAATTGTATATACATTTTCCATCCATTTGGGTTACATAGTTTTAACATAAACAAATTAATAAACTGAATGTGATTTATATATGCCAGTCATATGTAAATGAAATTTATGTAATAGTACACAGCAAAACGCCCATGTTAAATTAACACTTTAGTTTCGTAAAGTCACCATGATGGAGATTAGTGTTTGCTTTAGTTGGGCTCTTGGGCTCTTTGTTATGGCAAGAAAAGCTAAAATAAAATGCGTTCTAGGTTCCGTTCTTCGTATGTTGCTTACTCAGTTAGCTGGATTTGATTGTTGACGATTTGGCATGATTGGGAGCAGGCTTGTTTCATGTAAACAGGATTAGATCGCATATTGAAGTGACACTTAAAATCTGTCCCAGCCACTGCTACTTTATTACAAGAGTTCATTACTGAACAGGGGCAATAATAATTTTAAATAATAATAATATAAAAATGTATTTAAGAATGTTATAATGTTGTGTAAAAACTGTATAATACTATAGACACAGCCACTAGATTGAGAGATATATTTGTGATGGAATAATTACTTTATAATTTTATTGGAGTCTTACACACATGCTGTAACGTTAATCTGAGCCGTGCATTAATTTGAGTGATGACAGATATTATGGGATGCTTGATGCGCCACAGGAGAAGCAGGTAACTGGATCTTGACCCTTAAGAAACTTTAATTAATGCTGTCACGTAACAAATCTGCTTCAAATTGATTTAAAAATGAAATGAATTGCTAATTACAACATTGAAAAATAAAAATGTAAAGGATGTACAAATACTATAAAATCGTAAATATAAATCATTCATGATAATTCATTATAAATAAATCATGTTTAAAAAAAAACATTTATCATTTATCTATTATAACTTTTATGTTGGTTTGGTCGTTTGGCTGTTTCCTTAAAAAGGTCCAGGTTTTTTTTTGTTTTTTTAATTTGTCAAGTTTTTTGCCAGGTGTCTTTTTTAATTATATGATTTCATTATGTTGCTGTCTTGCCGCCAGCCAATCGCTGCATTGCTGATCGTGGTTTCGAGTATCGATGCATCTGCCCTCTTCAGGGAACACAGGAACGTACAGTAATCTTAGACAACTACATCCAGATGTTTTAATCCAATCCGCAAATTCGTTTGAAGAACCAAATTAGCCAGAGATCAGTTATCACGATTAGAAAATCTGGGATCTGTCAAATCATCTCAGATGCATTAAATGAGGTACGAAGAGCGGATCCCAGGTAATAATATTCTGAATTAAAAAAAGTGTGCATAAATGGTTTCATCTATAGCCTTACTTAGACACACACAGACATCAAGAATCAACATATGAATCTCAACAATGGTTATAATCAACAATGGTTACAATATAACACTGTTAGTTAAATGGAATTACTTAAGCAATCTTACTATTAAATCTCAATTAAGATTAGTAAATATTCTAGAGTATGTTAACTAGAACTGGCATTAAACTAGCTTGATATTTATTACTTAATTTACTTGGGGGGTGTTAGCTTTCTTTACTTTTAGCTGATTATTAAATTAACTTCAGTTTTCCCTTTAAATTTGCTTTGCAAATATAAGGCAATTGGTTTTCAAACTTTTTTTAAGTAAACTGAACTTGTTAGAATTTACAGTGCAGCCTCAAGTCTTTTTGTGTATGACGCTACAAGCACCGGCTTGCCTTCTTCCCATAGTGCATCCTGGTGCCATGTGTTCCCCAGGTAAGCAACGCACACGCACCTGGCCATCCACGTGATGTAAAAGAAAACGCGATTCATCAGACCAGGCCACCTTCTTCCATTGCTCCGTGGTCCAGTTATGATGCTCACGTGCCCACTTTCGGCGGTGGACAGGGGTCAGCATGGGCACCCTGACTGGTCTGCCGCTATGCAGCCCCATACGCAACAAACTGCGATGCACTGTGTATTCTGACACCTTTCTATCAGAACCAGCATTAACTTCTTGAGCAATGTGAGCTACAGTAGCTCGTCTGTTTGATCGGACCACACGGGCCAGCCTTCGCTCCCCACGTGCATCAATGAGCCTTGGCCGCCCATGACCCTGTCTCCGGTTCTCCACTGTTCCTTCCTTGGAGCACTTTTGATAGATACTGACCACTGCAGACCGGGAACACCCCACAAGAGCTGCAGTTTTGGAGATGCTCTGACCCAGTCGTCTAGCCATCACAATTTGGCCCTTGTCAAACTCGCTCAAATCCTTACGCTTACCCATTTTTCCTGCTTTCAACTTTGAGGAAAAAATGTTCACTTGCTGCCTAATATATCCCACCTACTAACAGGTGCCGTGATAAAAAATAACCCAACATTTTTAGTGTATGTATATTCTGACGAGTCACTAAATGAAAATGCAAGTATTGATACTTTTAGACATGATTAAATCCAGGCCTTTTAAATATTAGAAAAATAATGAGTCACGTGTTATTTTAAGGTGTTTAAGGTTACAGTGTAATTATAAGTACTGACTAATATTCATTAACATGTGCTTACTACAGGGTTAGGATTAGCTTTTGGTTTAGGGTTAGATGTATGTAATTATGTATAATGTACTGTCATAACTGGAGTAAGTACATGTAACTCATGTAACAAGGACACTGTAAAATAAAGTACCAAATAATGCACATGTGTATGTTTGGGAGAAAGAGGGGGACAAATAAAGTGTGCTTTCCACAGATAATACAACATAATTTCCTGGGGAAAATAGTGTGTCATTTTTATACATTTATATACATTTTACAAAACTATATTTGCTCTGTCAGTGTTGTTGTGTTTTAAAAAAAAAAATTTTTTTTATGTTGTCGGCTGTAATGACCTTTGAAATAATTTAAATGAATTAGGATACTTTAGCTGTGCGTTTCCCTGGAAATAATTGTACTCCTTAGAATGTTCAACAACCAATCAGATTCAAGCATTCAACAACCCCGTAGTATAATACAATATATATATAATACAATATATTTTAAAGATTCAATTATCAGTTCAATAATATAAAATTTTTGTGTGTTTCATAACATTGTTAGTTATATATATATATATATATATATATATATATATATATATATTACTATCTTGGTTATAACATTCAAGTAATATATAATATTTATAATAACATACAGAATAAAACAGAATAAAGAATTGTGCAATTGAACAGAAGAATGCGCTCTTTCAGCAGAGCGATGCAGTGCCTTGTGTTTTTGTGGGAAGGGTCCACAGCGCTCATAATTACAGGCATAAAGCAGGACAGTTCACAGCAGGACAGTTTGTCACACAACCCCAAAAATACTTCCACAGTTAAACATAAATATTTAAAATAATTACATTTAGAACACACACACACATCTATCTTTGTGAGGACATTAATTGACACAATGCAATCTCTAACTCCTTACCCTAACCTTACGCATCACAACTAGAAGAGAAGGTTCTATATGGATATATCTATATTCCGTCAAGTGCTTCAGGGGTTCCATCATGGGATCATTACATTCATTTTGTTTTAAATAATTTTTAGGAAAAAAACTAGGAATCACTAGGGGAAAAAATTAAATAACCTGTTAAACATGAAAGAATTATGCAATCATTTAAGACATTTCTCCATTTCTGCATTTTTTTCTTTAAAACTCAGCCAAGAACCCTAGAGTTCTATATAGAACCCCACTGAACATTTTTTCCAAGAGTGCATGTATAAAATTAGCAGGATTGTTACTTCTGCAGCTCTGCTTGCTCTCTATTAGGCTGGTTTGGTGCAGAAACTCTATGCACCTCCAGTCCTGCGACAGACATTTCCACCGGCAAGATGGTCAGCGCTTGAGATGGACACACATTGCAGAAGTACGGAAACACTCTCTCGCTAAAGGTGTGCTTGAACGTATGGAGATGAGCATCGCTGAGAGAGTCAAAGAATGAGAGTTTCCCTCCGTCCCAGTCCAGCTGGACTCTGATGTGCTTGACCTTCTGTTTCACTGTGAGCGGCATGAGAAACTCTCCTGAAAGGCCTTGTCCGTACGACCCATTGTGAAAGCCTATGCGCCATAGGCCAGAACTGGGTGGATTGTCTTGTGTCTCGATGGCAGACTCTGAAATTACTCCTAAGGCCCAGGTGGTGTTGTCACCAACCTCAATGTCCCAGTAGTGAGTCCCAGAGCTGAAGCCCTCAGAGCCCAGGACGCTCGAATAGCCCTCGCGTTTCTCCTTGTAACCCAGGGCCTGTCGACTCCAGTGACCAAAGCGCACATGGCTCAGATTGTCAGAGAGCTGCAGACACGGGTGAGCAGTGTTGGGGTCGAGGATGACAGGAACTACAGAGGCAAAAGAGGTATATGTTTATTAACTCTTTCCCCACCAGAATTTTCTGTAATTTATGAGACAATGCTTCCCCGCCATTAACAAAGTTTTCTATCATTTGTGAGACAACGCTTCTATTAACAGAATTTTCCGTAATTTATGAGACAAACGCTTCCATTAACGTAATTTTCTGTCATTTATGAGACAACGCTTCTATTAACAGAATTTTCTGTAATTTATGAGACAACGCTTCTATTAACAGAATTTTCTGTAATTTATGAGACAACGCTTCTATTAACAGAATTTTCTATAATTTATGAGACAACGCTTCCATTAACGGAATTTTTCGACATATATGAGACAATGCTTCTATTAACAGAATTTTCCGTAATTTATGAGACAACACTTCCATTAACAGAATGTTCTGTCATTTATGAGACAAACGCTTCTATTAACAGAATTTTCCATAATTTATGAGACAACGCTTCTATTAACAGAATTTTCTATAATTTATGAGACAACGCTTCCATTAACAGAATTTTCTGTCATTTATGAGACAACGCTTCTATTAACAGAATTTTCTGTAATTTATGAGACAAACGCTTCCATTAACGGAATTTTTTGTAATTTATGAGACAACGCTTCTATTAACAGAATTTTACAACATTTATATGACAACGCTTCTATTAACAGAATTTTCTGTAATTTATGAGACAACGCTTCCATTAACAGAATTTTCTGTCATTTATGAGACAACGCTTCTATTAACAGAATTTTCTGTAATTTATGAGACAACGCTTCTATTACCAGAATTTTACAACATTTATATGACAACGCTTCCATTAACAGAATTTTCTGTCATTTATGAGACAAACGCTTCCATTAACGGAATTTTACAACATTTATATGACAACGCTTCTATTAACAGAATTTTCTGTAATTTATGAGACAACGCTTCCATTAACAGAATTTTCTGTCATTTATGAGACAACGCTTCTATTAACAGAATGTTCTGTAATTTATGAGACAACGCTTCTATTACCAGAATTTTACAACATTTATATGACAACGCTTCCATTAACAGAATTTTCTGTCATTTATGAGACAACGCTTCCATTAACAGAATTTTCTGTAATTTATGAGACAAACGCTTCCATTAACGGAATTTTACAACATTTATATGACAACGCTTCCATTAACAGAATTTTCTGTCATTTATAAGACAACGCTTCTATTAACAGAATTTTCTATCATTTATGAGACAACGCTTCCATTAACAGAATTTCTGTCATTTATGAGACAAACGCTTCCATTAACGGAATTTTACAACATTTATATGACAACGCTTCTATTAACAGAATTTTCTGTCATTTATGAGACAACGCTTCTATTAACAGAGTTTTCTGTAATTTATGAGACAACGCTTCTATTAACAGAATTTTCTGTAATTTATGAGACAAACGCTTCCATTAACGTAATTTTCTGTAATTTATGAGACAACGCTTCTATTAACAGAATTTTCTGTAATTTATGAGACAACGCTTCTATTAACAGAATTTTCTGTAATTTATGAGACAACGCTTCTATTAACAGAATTTTCTATAATTTATGAGACAACGCTTCCATTAACGGAATTTCCCTTTCAGTCGGTCACGTTCGACGTACGTCGGACGTCACCGACGAATTGGGATCACTTCTGGGAGCCCCTATCAACTTCGAGATATAGAGAACGGGCCAATGGCCATTGGCGTGCGAGATTTGCATCTCGCGCTCCGCCCCGCGCTGCGGGTATAAACAGGAGGCGAATGCAGCGCACTATTGTCATTCACTTCGGAGCCGAACACGGTGTTGATGAAAGAGACTGTTCCTGCTTCAGCAGAAAGAGAGAGAACGAGAGAAGATGCTTCTTTGAGTGCTGGGAGAGAAGGCACGATCAGCGGCGGCCGCGAGCTCACTGATACAGTGATAAACTGCTGTTTTTACAGCACTGTTGGTTTGGTGAGGGCGTTCCCAACGGTGAGTGCATACACAGGCTGCACTACTCTCCTGTGTTTTGCCGCGGTCGTTCCTGGGTGCTTCAGCACATTTAAAAGAGCTTTCTTCTAAAAGAGCAGCGCGGGTGTGACTGCGTCTTTTTCAAGACGTCATTCCACCCGTGCGTTTCTGGATGCGGTTGTTTCCTGTCCTTTGACGGCCACGATCCCTCTCGCATAAGCATGTTGAGATTGCGTTCGTGGGTGATCCATGTTCTCTCAGGAGAACGGGATCACGTCGGCGCGTTGTTCGTCTCGCCTTCCTCGTGAGGGTTTGAGTGTTCAGCGCGCCGTGTGCCGTCTAGCTGCCGGCTGACAGCGCGGGTTGTCACGGCAACCCAGCGCGTCACTCGGCGCTTTAGATGCGCGGTCGAGACTTAACCTCAAACGGGGTTGAGTCCCTTCGCCTATTCCCCGATCTAGTTTCTTTTCTGGTGCACCAGAAAGGGGCTACTTCGGCTAATAAGCCTTGGTGACCTGAGGATTACAGTGGGGCTTCCCTGCCGAGTACATCTCCGTGGGCCCTCACTCCTCTATCGCATCGCAAGCATGCTGAGACTGTGTTCGTGGGTGGTTCATGTTCTCTCATGAGAGCATGACCACGTCGGCGCGTTGTTCGTCTCGCCTTCTTCATAGGGGCTTGAGTGTTCAGCGCGCCGTGTGCCGTCTCGACGGCCACGCTCACAATCTTGCATGCCTGCTGGTAGCTTACAGGTGGGATTGCTGGTTCAAAAAAAAATTAAAAAAAATAAAAAATAAATAAATAAATAAAGGGGACCTAGCGTTTCATCTGGGGCTCTAGCAGAGGACAGATGTCAATCGCTGCATCGGAGAGAGGGCTGTTATAAGCTGGAAATGAAGATGATGCTGAGTTTCCCACTATAATGGTGTGTGCTCATGCTGAATCAGATTCAGACTTGACAGCCATGCTTTCCTGGGTGGCTGAGGCGTAGTGCAACGCGTAAATCGCCTTGC
Organism: Rhinogobio ventralis; assembly: GCA_039654625.1. Lineage (NCBI taxonomy): Eukaryota > Metazoa > Chordata > Actinopteri > Cypriniformes > Gobionidae > Rhinogobio > Rhinogobio ventralis. The sequence continues at coordinate 3,954,997 of CM077198.1, forward strand.
CCGCCCCCTTGCCTTTTTCCCGGATGTGCATTGGAAAGCTTTGGCAGTGTGGAACTATTTGGTGCCAAAATATGGGGTGCCAATGGTGCCATAATCTGGATAAAGTTTTCCTCTCTCTCACTACCCTCATCGGTGAGGTGGCAGTGCCACTGGCAGGCCACCTCCGCCCTGCGCTCTTAGTGCACGAGGGTAGTTCTGAGCTGAGGTTGAGCTGCGCACCGTGACTGATTTACATTTAAAGTCACAGCGCTGGCCCTTGGCCAGACGATGTCCACCCTGGTCCAGAAACACCCTTGGGCTACCTTGCAGGGGTGTGAGACGTCGCCAGAGTACGCTCTCTCGATGCTCACATCTCACAAGGTGACCCTTTTCGGCGACACTGTCGGTGACTGTGCAGCAGTCCTCCACAGTGCAAAGCAGATGGAACCCCTCAGTCTGCTCGCCATGGGCATCCCACGATGCCACCCGTCTTGGCTGCCAGTCAGCTGAGACGGGTGACCTGGACTTGGTTGAAGCTGCTCTTCCCCGGAGGAGGGCCGGGTGGAGAATCATTGCTAAATTTTGTTCCGCCACCGGTGTTACAGCCAGTGGTACCCAAATTCTTAAGAGCAGTTCCAATACCTCTGGGTCTCGGGAGTTCAGGAATGGCAGCGTGTGACGCTATGAAGCCGCGCCGCTCTCATTCCCCTCCCCACAAGAGGGCGAGAATGGCAGTGTGCGACGCCGGGGAGCCTCGCCACTCTCATTCCCCTCTTCTCAGCGGTGTGAGGACGGCAGTGCGCGACGCTATGCCTCGCCACTCTTGTTCCCCGCTGAGGAAGGAGGTGAGGTAGGCAGTGTGTGACGCCACAAAGCCTTGCCACTCTCTGCCCCTCCTTCAGTCGCCAGCGGACCGCAGCGTATGGCTTGAGAACGCTACCATGCCTTCTCTCATACCCTCCGTCCAACCGTGGGGGCAGGTAGGTGCTGCGTGCGCACTCAGACCCCACTTCAGGACGCTGTGCCTCTTGGGTCGGGTCCCTGCCCTCCACTTCTCTGCCCTACTGCGGGTACGTCTGTGGGGCGGGTGTGTTCATGGTACGGTTTCCGGAAGCCTAGCTAGCACTTCCGGGACGGTCCCGCTGACTCACCTGCACCACCAGGTTCGGCTATGCGATTCAGTTCGCACGGCATCCTCCCAAGTTCTGGGCGTCCACTTCACTGTTGTGTGGAGCTACGACGCCCATCTTGTGGAAAGAGATCGAAGTCCTACTGGCGAAGGACGCGATTGGAGCCGGTCCCTCCAGCCGACATGAAGTTGGGGTTCTATAACTTCTACTTCATTGTGCCCAAGAAAAGCAGTGGGTTATGACCAATCTTGGACCTGTGAGTCCTGAACCGGGCCCTTCACAAACCGCCCGTTCAGATGTTGACGCAGAAGCGCACTTTCGAGTACATCCGTCCCCAAGATTGGTTTGCAGCGATCGACCTGAAGGTCGTTCCCTTCAGGGCTGTCCCTGTTGTGTGAATACAGAGACACGGTGATCAGTCACCTCAGCCTGTTGGGACTTCGGGTCAACTGGGGAAAGAGCAAACTCTGCCCCGTGCAGAGGATCTCTTTTCTCGGTATGGAGCTGGACTTGGTCAATCTGACAGCGCGTCTCACAGAGGAGCGTGTCCAGTCGGTGTTGAACTGCTTGAATTAATTCAAATGCAGGACAGCGGTACCACTGAAACATTTTCAGAGGCTCCTGGGGCATATGGCATCCGCAGCCGCTGTAACGCCGCTCGGATTGCTTCATATGAGACCGCTTCAACGCTGGCTACACGACCGAGTCCTGAGATGGGCGTGGCACAGCGGATCCCTCCGTGTCCCCGTGACTCCGAGGTGCCGCCAAACCTTCAGCCTGTGGTCGGACCCTTCGTTTCTACGGGCAGGAGTTTCCCTAGAACAAGTGTCCAGGCATGTTGTTGTCTCCACGGATGCCTCATCCACCGGCTGGGGTGCCACGTACAACGGGCTTGCAGTTTCGGGTCTGTGGACGGGGCCTCAACTGCAATGGCATATCAATTGCCTCGAGTTGTTAGCAGTTCGGCTTGCGCTGGGCCGCTTCAAAACGCCGCTACTAGGCAAGCACGTTCTGGTCCGTACGGACAACACTGCGGCCGTTGCGTACGTCAACAAACAGGGTGGTCTACGCTCCCGTCGCATGTCTCAACTCGCCCGCCATCTCCTCCTATGGAGTCAGAAGCATCTGAGGTCGCTTCGTGCCATTCACATTCCGGGCCTGCTCAATCGTGCAGCCGACGAGCTCTCACGACAGCCAGTGCTCCCCGGAGAGTGGAGACTCCATCCCCAGGTGGTCCAGCTGATCTGGAGTCGCTTCGGGTCCGCACAGGTAGATCTGTTTGCCGCCCCGGACACGACCCACTGCCAGTTGTTTTATTCCCTGACCGAGGGGACCCTCGGCTCGGATGCGCTGGCACACAGCTGGCCCCGGGGCCTACGCAAGTATACGTTTCCCCCAGTGAGCCTTCTTGCACAGACTCTGTGCAAGGTCAGGGAGGACGAGGAGCAAGTCCTGTTGGTTGCTCTGTATTGGCCCAACTGGACTTGGTTCTCGCGACAGCACCTCCCTGGCCCATTCCTCTGAGGAAGGACCTCCTGACTCAGAGACGGGGCACCCTATGGCACCCGCGTCCGGTGTCTGGTCCCTGGACGGGACGCGGAGGTTCTAGGTGGCCTACCACAGGCTGTGGTAGACACCATCACTTCCGCTAGAGCTCCCTCTACGAGGCGCCTCTATGCGTTGAAGTGGAACCTGTTCGTCGACTGGTGTTCTTCTCGCTGAGAAGACCCCCGGAGATGTTCGGTCGGTTCTGTGCTTTCCTTCCTACAGGACGGGTTGAAGCGAAGGCTGTCTCCCTCCACCCTCAAAGTCTATGTTGCCGCTATCGCCGCTAATCATGACATGGTAGGTGGTAAGTCTCTAGGGAAGCACGATCTGATCGTCAGGTTCCTGAGGGGGGCGAGGAGACTAAAACCGCCTCGCTCTCCCTCTATACCCTCTTGGGACTTAACTCTGGTGCTAACCGCACTGCAGAGGGCGCCCTTTGAGCCTTTGCAGTCAGTTGAGTTAAAAATCCTGTCTCTGAAGACAGTACTCCTGACTGCATTGGCCTCTATCAAGAGGGTAGGGGACCTGCAGGCATTTTCGGTCGACGAATCGTGCCTGGAATTCGGGCCCGGTAACTCTCATGTAATCCTGAGACCCCGGCCCGGATATATGCCCAAGGTTCCCACCACTCCCTTCCGGGACCAGGTGGTGAGCCTGCAAGCGCTGCCTTCGGAGGAGGCAGACCCAGCCCTAGCTTTTCTCTGTCTAGTCCACGCTCTGCGGACTTACGTGGACAGAACGCAAAGCTTCAGGACCTCAGAACAGCTCTTCGTCTGTTATGGAGGCCAGCAGAAGGGAAAGGCTGTCTCCAAGCAGAGGATGGCCCACTGGATAGTGGATGCCATCGTCTTGGCGTACCTAACCCAAGACGTGCCCTGCCCGCTCGGGTTAAGAGCCCACTCCACTAGGGGTGTAGCTTCTTCCTGGGCGTTGGCTCGTGGCGCCTCGCCGACAGATATTGTAGAGCTGCGGGCTGGGCGACACCTAACACGTTCGCTAGATTTTATAGCCTCCGTGTAGAGCCGGTATCTTCCTGTGTGCTCGCTTCCCATAGTCAGTAACACCGAAGTGCCCGTTCTAAGTGTCGGCTTGCTGCGCCACTCCCTTCCCTTTGGAACGGATACGTGCGCTTATATGCTCCAGTCGAGTTCCCCAGAACGGCGAACCCTTTTGAGTCCTCCGCAACCCGCGGCAGTCGGATGTGGCGGAGCGTCCGACGCCAGGTCTAACACTCGTATGCATTGGTGGAACTTGTGTTAGGCTGGGTTCCATATGTTGTGACCCCCACGGCGGTCCCATATGTGTATTCTTCCACGGTACGGCTCCCTACGGCGAGCCCGTGTCTTTCCCTCGGCAGAGCTCTCTGCCGTCTCAGTTAGGTGTTGTTCCCCCGCCTGTTTGGCCGGGGCCACCCCTGGGACTTCCGTATGTTGCAATGCCCACGGCCAGTCCATACGTGTATTTTCCACATGGTAACTCCCTTCGGGCATGATGTGGCTTCCGCAGCGTCCCTCTGGGCACGCTTTCCCAGCGTTATCCAATAGTCTGCTGAAGTGGGTCTTGCGGAACAGCAGTGTGACTTCCCTGCGTGAATTCCCCGCCCGGAACAGACGGGGTCTGAGGGGCTCTCGCTGGGCGCTGGAAGTGGTAGTAACTGTGGCGTTTTCCAAAGGGATCCCAATTCGTCGGTGACGTCCGACGTACGTCGAACGTGACCGACTGAAAGGGAACGTCTCGGTTACGTATGGTAACCCTCGTTCCCTGAAGGAGGGAACGGAGACGTACGTCCCGTCGCCACAGTTGCTGTACCATCACTGCATGGCCGAGTCACTAGTTCGGCTCCTCAGTGAAAAACAATAGTGCGCTGCATTCGCCTCCTGTTTATACCCGCAGCGCGGGGCGGAGCGCGAGATGCAAATCTCGCACGCCAATGGCCATTGGCCCGTTCTCTATATCTCGAAGTTGATAGGGGCTCCCAGAAGTGATCCCAATTCGTCGGTGACGTCCGACGTACGTCTCCGTTCCCTCCTTCAGGGAACGAGGGTTACCATACGTAACTGAGACGTTTTCGACATATATGAGACAATGCTTCTATTAACAGAATTTTCCGTAATTTATGAGACAACACTTCCATTAACAGAATGTTCTGTCATTTATGAGACAACGCTTCTATTAACAGAATTTTCTGTAATTTATGAGACAAACGCTTCTATTAACAGAATTTTCCATAATTTATGAGACAACGCTTCTATTAACAGAATTTTCTATAATTTATTAGACAACGCTTCCATTAACAGAATTTTCTGTCATTTATGAGACAACGCTTCTATTAACAGAATTTTCCATAATTTATGAGACAACGCTTCTATTAACAGAATTTTCTATAATTTATGAGACAACGCTTCCATTAACAGAATTTTCTGTCATTTATGAGACAACGCTTCTATTAACAGAATTTTCCGTCATTTATGAGACAACGCTTCTATTAACAGAATTTTCCATCATTTATATGACAACGCTTCTATTAACAGAATTTTCCGTAATTTATGAGACAACACTTCCATTAACAGAATGTTCTGTCATTTATGAGACAAACGCTTCCATTAACGGAATTTTACAACATTTATATGACAACGCTTCTATTAACAGAATTTTCTGTCATTTATAAGACAACGCTTCTATTAACATAATTTTCTGTAATTTATGAGACAAACGCTTCCATTAATGGAATTTTACAACATTTATATGACAACGCTTCCATTAATGGAATTTTACAACATTTATATGACAACGCTTCTATTAACAGAATATTCTGTAATTTATGAGACAAACGCTTCCATTAACGGAATTTTACAACATTTATATGACAACGATTCTATTAACAAAATTTTCTGTCATTTATGAGACAACGCTTCTATTAACAGAATTTTCTGTCATTTATGAGACAACGCTTCTATTAACAGAATTTTCTGTCATTTATGAGACAACGCTTCCATTAACAGAATTTTCTGTCATTTATGAGACAAACGCTTCCATTAACGGAATTTTACAACATTTATATGACAACGCTTCTATTAACAGAATTTTCTGTAATTTATGAGACAAACGCTTCCATTAATGGAATTTTACAACATTTATATGACAACGCTTCTATTAACAGAATATTCTGTAATTTATGAGACAAACGCTTCCATTAACGGAATTTTACAACATTTATATGACAACGCTTCTATTAACAGAATTTTCTGTCATTTATGAGACAACGCTTCTATTAACAGAATTTTCTGTAATTTATGAGACAGCGCTTCCATTAACGTAATTTTCTGTCATTTATGAGACAACGCTTCTATTAACAGAGTTTTCCATAATTTATGAGACAACGCTTCTATTAACAGAATTTTCTGTCATTTATAAGACAAAGCTTCTATTAACAGAATTTTCTGTAATTTATGAGACAACGCTTCTATTAACAGAATTTTCTATAATTTATGAGACAACGCTTCCATTAACGGAATTTTTCGACATATATGAGACAATGCTTCTATTAACAGAATTTTCCGTAATTTATGAGACAACGCTTCCATTAACGGAATTTTCTGTAATTTATGAGACAACGCTTCTATTAACAGAATTTTCTGTCATTTAGGAGACAACGCTTTTATTAACAGAATTTTACAACATTTATATGACAACGCTTCTATTAACAGAATTTTCTGTAATTTATGAGACAAACGCTTCCATTAACGGAATTTTACAACATTTATATGACAACGCTTCTATTAACTGAATTTTCCATAATTTATGAGACAACACTTCCATTAACAGTATTTTCTGTAATTTATGAGACAACGCTTCCATTAACAGAATTTTCTGTCATTTATGACAACGCTTCTATTAACAGAATTTTCCGTAATTTATGAGACAACACTTCCATTAACAGAATTTTCTGTCATTTATGACAACGCTTCTATTAACAGAATTTTCTGTAATTTATGAGACAAACGCTTCTATTAACAGAATTTTCCATAATTTATGAGACAACACTTCCATTAACAGTATTTTCTGTAATTTATGAGACAACGCTTCCATTAACAGAATTTTCTGTCATTTATGACAACGCTTCTATTAACAGAATTTTCCGTAATTTATGAGACAACGCTTCCATTAACAGAATTTTCTGTAATTTATGAGACAACGCTTCTATTAACAGAATTTTCTGTCATTTATGACAACGCTTCTATTAACAGAATTTTCTGTAATTTATGAGACAACGCTTCTATTAACAGAATTTGAATACATTTATATGACAACGCTTCTATTAACAGAATTTTCTGTACTTTATCAGACAAACGCTTCCATTAACGGAATTTTACAACATTTATATGACAACGCTTCTATTAACAGAATTTTCCGTAATTTATGAGACAACGCTTCCATTTACAGAATGTTCCCTTTCAGTCGGTCACGTTCGGACGTCACCGACGAATTGGGATCACTTCAGGGAGCCCCTATCAGCTTCGACATATAGAGAACCGGCCAATGACTATTGGCGTGCGAGATTTGAATCTCGCGCTCCGCCCCGCAGCGCGGGTATAAAGCGGAAGCGAATGCAGCGCACTGTTGTCATTCACTTCGGAGCCAAACGGCGTTGATGAAGCACAGACTGCCTGTATTCAGCGAGAGAGAGGGAGAGAGAATTGGCTGAGGATCGTTCTTGTGCTGGTCAGACGGCACAAAACAGCGCGACCGCGGGTTCACTGCTGCTGGAAGCAGAAACCAACTGCTGTTTTCACAGCAACAGTTAAAAAAACTAAAAAAAAAAAACTGCTGGTTCGTGAAGCGTTTTACTTGAGAGCAGATACAGGCTGCACTATCTCCTGTATTCTGCCGCGGTCTTCCCTGGGTGCTTCAGCACTAAAAGAGCGTTTCCTCACAAAAAGAGCAACACGGGTGTGACACTGCGTCTTTTTCAAGATGTCATTCCACCCGTGCGTTTCTGGATGCGGTCGTTCCCTGTCGCCCGCTGACGGTCACAATCGCTGTATCACGTTCCTGGGCATTCAGCACGCTGAGGCAGCTTTTGTGGATAGTTCATGTTCCCACTGCGGGAACATGACTATCGCGGCGCTTAGGTCGAGACTCACCTACCTTCGGGAACGTGGAGTCCCCCTACCCATACCTCGATCTAGTGCTATTCCTGCCCAGCAGAACAGACCTACTTCGACGGATGGTCGGGGTGACCTGAGGATTACGTTCAGGGCAAACCCGCCGAGCCAGCCTCCGCAGGTGGAGCGGGCCGTCGCGATGCAACTGTGCCCGGCGACCGCCTCCAACTGGCGCGGTGACCCGCGGCTCCCGTCCAAGGCCTGTAAGTTCTCTTCTAGTCTGACTGCGAAGGCTTACAGGTCTTGTGGCCAGGCTGCGTCCGCCTTGCATGCCATTGCGTTGCTCCAGGTGCATCAGGCCCAGGCACTCATGGACATGCACGAGGGTAGGCCTGACCCAGAGCTCCTCTGGGACCTCCGGACGGCGACGGACCTCGCCCTCCGGGCGACGAAAGTCACCGCCCGTTCTATCGGTCAGGCGATGTCCACCTTAGTGGTCCAGGAACGGCATCTCTGGCTCAACCTGGCCGACATGAGGGAGGCCGACAAGTATCGGTTCCTGGACTCCCCCGTTTCTTCGGCCGGGTTGTTCGGCGACGCAGTCGAGAGCTTTGCCCAGCAGTTCTCGGCCACCCAAAAGCAGACGGAGGCGATCAAACACATCCTGCCCCGGCGGCCAGCTGCTGCCTCCACCCAGCCGCCGGTCACGGCGCCTCCGCCTGCCCGTCGCCGAGGACGTCCACCCGCCGCCGCCCCCGCCCCGGTCCCCGCTCCCACCCCAGCCCAGCAGCAGCCTCCACCCGGGCGTAGGCGTGGAGCCGGCCGTGGGAAGGACGTCCAGCCCGCTCAGGCCGCTGCCAAGCCAGGTGGCAAGCGCCGTCGTAAGAGACCCTGAGACGGGCCACCCAGAGATGGAGGAGACGGCTCTTCAGGAGATGGTTGCAGCACCACTCCTTCCCCCGGAGGAGGGCCGGGGGAGAATCTTTTGTTTGACTTCTGTTCCGCCGCTGGCCCCAGCGCCATATCAGTACCCGTGTCTTCACGAAAGTCGCGGAGGCGGCCATTGCTCCCATGAGAGAGCGTGGAGTTCGCATCCTCAACTATCTCGACGACTGGCTGATCCTTGCCCAGTTGCGAGAACAGTTGTGCGAACACAGGGACATGGTGCTCAGTCACCTCAGCCGGTTGGGTCTTCGGGTCAACTGGGAAAAGAGCAAACTCTGCCCAACGCAGAGGATCTCTTTTCTCGGTATGGAGCTGGATTCGGTCGGCCTGACAGCGCGCCTCACCGAGGAGCTCGTCCAGTCGGTGTTGAACTGCTTGAATTCGTTCAAATGCAGGACAGCGGTACCACTGAAACATTTTCAGAGGCTCCTGGGGCATATGGCATCCGCAGCCGCAGTAACGCCGCTCGGGTTGCTTCATATGAGACCGCTTCAACGCTGGCTACACGACCGAGTCCCGAGATGGCCGTGGCACAGCGGATCCCTCCGTGTCCCTGTGACTCCGAGGTGCCGCCAAACCTTCAGCCCGTGGTCGGACCCTTCATTTCTACGGGCAGGAGTTCCCCTAGAACAAGTGTCCAGGCATGCTGTTGTCTCCACGGATGCCTCATCCACCGGCTGGGGTGCCACGTACAACGGGCTTGCAGTTTCGGGTCTGTGGACGGGGCCTCAACTGCAATGGCATATCAATTGCCTCGAGTTGTTAGCAGTTCGTCTTGCGCAGGGAATTTTATGACATTTATAAGACAACGCTTCCATTAACAGAATTTTCTGTCATTTATGAGACAACGCTTCTATTAACAGAATTTTCCATCATTTATGAGACAACACTTCCATTAACAGTATTTTCTGTAATTTATGAGACAACGCTTCTATTAACAGAATTTTCTGTCATTTATGAGACAACGCTTCTATTAACAGAATTTTCTGTAATTTATGAGACAACGCTTCCATTAACGGAATTTTATGACATTCATGACAACGCTTCTATTAACAGAATTTTCCATCATTTATGAGACAACACTTTCATTAACAGTATTTTCTGTAATTTATGACAACGCTTCTATTAACAGAATTTTCCATAATTTATGAGACAACGCTTCCATTAACGGAATTTTATGACATTTATAAGACAACGCTTCCATTAACAGAATTTTCTGTCATTTATGAGACAACGCTTCTATTAAAAGAATTTTCCGTAATTTATGAGACAACGCTTCTATTAACAGAATTTTCCATCATTTATGAGACAACGCTTCTATTAACAGAATTTTCTATAATTTATGAGACAACGCTTCCATTAACGGAATTTTTCAACATATATGAGACAATGCTTCTATTAACAGAATTTTCCATAATTTATGAGACAACGCTTCTAATAACAGAATTTTCTGTAATTTATGAGACAGCGCTTCCATTAACGGAATTTTACGACATTTATGAGACAACGCTTCTATTAACAGAATTTTCCATAATTTATGAGACAACGCTTCTATTAACAGAATTTTCCATCATTTATGAGACAACACTTCCATTAACAGTATTTTCTGTAATTTATGAGACAACGCTTCTATTAACAGAATTTTCTGTCATTTATGAGACAACGCTTCTATTAACAGAATTTTCTGTCATTTATGAGACAACGCTTCCATTAACGGAATTTTATGACATTCATGACAACGCTTCTATTAACAGAATTTTCCATCATTTATGAGACAACACTTTCATTAACAGTATTTTCTGTCATTTATGACAACGCTTCTATTAACAGAATTTTCCATAATTCATGAGACAACGCTTCCATTAACGGAATTTTATGACATTTATAAGACAACGCTTCCATTAACAGAATTTTCTGTCATTTATGAGACAACGCTTCTATTAAGAGAATTTTCCGTAATTTATGAGACAACGCTTCTATTAACAGAATTTTCCATCATTTATGAGACAACGCTTCTATTAACAGAATTTTCTATAATTTATGAGACAACGCTTCCATTAACGGAATTTTTCAACATATATGAGACAATGCTTCTATTAACAGAATTTTCCATAATTTATGAGACAACGCTTCTAATAACAGAATTTTCTGTAATTTATGAGACAGCGCTTCCATTAACGGAATTTTATGACATTTATAAGACAACGCTTCCATTAACAGAATTTTCTATAATTTATGAGACCACGCTTACATTAACGGAATTTTTCAACATATATGAGACAATGCTTCTATTAACAGAATTTTCCATAATTTATGAGACAACGCTTCTATTAACAGAATTTTCCATAATTTATGAGACAACGCTTCCATTAACGGAATTTTATGACATTTATAAGACAACGCTTCCATTAACAGAATTTTCTGTCATTTATGAGACAACGCTTCTATTAAGAGAATTTTCCGTAATTTATGAGACAACGCTTCTATTAACAGAATTTTCCATCATTTATGAGACAACGCTTCTATTAACAGAATTTTCTATAATTTATGAGACAACGCTTCCATTAACGGAATTTTTCAACATATATGAGACAATGCTTCTATTAACAGAATTTTCCATAATTTATGAGACAACGCTTCTAATAACAGAATTTTCTGTAATTTATGAGACAGCGCTTCCATTAACGGAATTTTACGACATTTATGAGACAACGCTTCTATTAACAGAATTTTCCATAATTTATGAGACAACGCTTCTATTAACAGAATTTTCCATCATTTATGAGACAACACTTCCATTAACAGTATTTTCTGTAATTTATGAGACAACGCTTCTATTAACAGAATTTTCTGTCATTTATGAGACAACGCTTCTATTAACAGAATTTTCCATAATTTATGAGACAACGCTTCTATTAACAGAATTTTCCATCATTTATGAGACAACACTTCCATTAACAGTATTTTCTGTAATTTATGAGACAACGCTTCTATTAACAGAATTTTCTGTCATTTATGAGACAACGCTTCTATTAACAGAATTTTCTGTAATTTATGAGACAACGCTTCCATTAACGGAATTTTATGACATTCATGACAACGCTTCTATTAACAGAATTTTCCATCATTTATGAGACAACACTTTCATTAACAGTATTTTCTGTCATTTATGACAACGCTTCTATTAACAGAATTTTCCATAATTCATGAGACAACGCTTCCATTAACGGAATTTTATGACATTTATAAGACAACGCTTCCATTAACAGAATTTTCTGTCATTTATGAGACAACGCTTCTATTAAGAGAATTTTCCGTAATTTATGAGACAACGCTTCTATTAACAGAATTTTCCATCATTTATGAGACAACGCTTCTATTAACAGAATTTTCTACAATTTATGAGACAACGCTTCCATTAACGGAATTTTTCAACATATATGAGACAATGCTTCTATTAACAGAATTTTCCATAATTTATGAGACAACGCTTCTAATAACAGAATTTTCTGTAATTTATAAGACAACGCTTCCATTAACAGAATTTTCTATAATTTATGAGACCACGCTTCCATTAACGGAATTTTTCAACATATATGAGACAATGCTTCTATTAACAGAATTTTCCATAATTTATGAGACAACGCTTCTATTAACAGAATTTTCCATAATTTATGAGACAACGCTTCCATTAACGGAATTTTATGACATTTATAAGACAACGCTTCCATTAACAGAATTTTCTGTCATTTATGAGACAACGCTTCTATTAAGAGAATTTTCCGTAATTTATGAGACAACGCTTCTATTAACAGAATTTTCCATCATTTATGAGACAACGCTTCTATTAACAGAATTTTCTATAATTTATGAGACAACGCTTCCATTAACGGAATTTTTCAACATATATGAGACAATGCTTCTATTAACAGAATTTTCCATAATTTATGAGACAACGCTTCTAATAACAGAATTTTCTGTAATTTATGAGACAGCGCTTCCATTAACGGAATTTTACGACATTTATGAGACAACGCTTCTATTAACAGAATTTTCCATAATTTATGAGACAACGCTTCTATTAACAGAATTTTCCATCATTTATGAGACAACACTTCCATTAACAGTATTTTCTGTAATTTATGAGACAACGCTTCTATTAACAGAATTTTCTGTCATTTATGAGACAACGCTTCTATTAACAGAATTTTCTGTCATTTATGAGACAACGCTTCCATTAACGGAATTTTATGACATTCATGACAACGCTTCTATTAACAGAATTTTCCATCATTTATGAGACAACACTTTCATTAACAGTATTTTCTGTCATTTATGACAACGCTTCTATTAACAGAATTTTCCATAATTCATGAGACAACGCTTCCATTAACGGAATTTTATGACATTTATAAGACAACGCTCCATTAACAGAATTTTCTGTCATTTATGAGACAACGCTTCTATTAAGAGAATTTCCGTAATTTATGAGACAACGCTTCTATTAACAGAATTTTCCATCATTTATGAGACAACGCTTCTATTAACAGAATTTTCTATAATTTATGAGACAACGCTTCCATTAACGGAATTTTTCAACATATATGAGACAATGCTTCTATTAACAGAATTTTCCATAATTTATGAGACAACGCTTCTAATAACAGAATTTTCTGTAATTTATGAGACAGCGCTTCCATTAACGGAATTTTATGACATTTATAAGACAACGCTTCCATTAACAGAATTTTCTATAATTTATGAGACCACGCTTACATTAACGGAATTTTTCAACATATATGAGACAGTGCTTCTATTAACAGAATTTTCCATAATTTATGAGACAACGCTTCTATTAACAGAATTTTCCATAATTTATGAGACAACGCTTCCATTAACGGAATTTTATGACATTTATAAGACAACGCTTCCATTAACAGAATTTTCTGTCATTTATGAGACAACGCTTCTATTAAGAGAATTTTCCGTAATTTATGAGACAACGCTTCTATTAACAGAATTTTCCATCATTTATGAGACAACGCTTCTATTAACAGAATTTTCTATAATTTATGAGACAACGCTTCCATTAACGGAATTTTTCAACATATATGAGACAATGCTTCTATTAACAGAATTTTCCATAATTTATGAGACAACGCTTCTAATAACAGAATTTTCTGTAATTTATGAGACAGCGCTTCCATTAACGGAATTTTACGACATTTATGAGACAACGCTTCTATTAACAGAATTTTCCATAATTTATGAGACAACGCTTCTATTAACAGAATTTTCCATCATTTATGAGACAACACTTCCATTAACAGTATTTTCTGTAATTTATGAGACAACGCTTCTATTAACAGAATTTTCTGTCATTTATGAGACAACGCTTCTATTAACAGAATTTTCCATAATTTATGAGACAACGCTTCTATTAACAGAATTTTCCATCATTTATGAGACAACACTTCCATTAACAGTATTTTCTGTAATTTATGAGACAACGCTTCTATTAACAGAATTTTCTGTCATTTATGAGACAACGCTTCTATTAACAGAATTTTCTGTAATTTATGAGACAACGCTTCCATTAACGGAATTTTATGACATTCATGACAACGCTTCTATTAACAGAATTTTCCATCATTTATGAGACAACACTTTCATTAACAGTATTTTCTGTCATTTATGACAACGCTTCTATTAACAGAATTTTCCATAATTCATGAGACAACGCTTCCATTAACGGAATTTTATGACATTTTATAAGACAACGCTTCCATTAACAGAATTTTCTGTCATTTATGAGACAACGCTTCTATTAAGAGAATTTTCCGTAATTTATGAGACAACGCTTCTATTAACAGAATTTTCCATCATTTATGAGACAACGCTTCTATTAACAGAATTTTCTACAATTTATGAGACAACGCTTCCATTAACGAATTTTTCAACATATATGAGACAATGCTTCTATTAACAGAATTTTCCATAATTTATGAGACAACGCTTCTAATAACAGAATTTTCTGTAATTTATAAGACAACGCTTCCATTAACAGAATTTTCTATAATTTATGAGACCACGCTTCCATTAACGGAATTTTTCAACATATATGAGACAATGCTTCTATTAACAGATTTTCCATAATTTATGAGACAACGCTTCTATTAACAGAATTTTCCATAATTTATGAGACAACGCTTCCATTAACGGAATTTTATGACATTTATAAGACAACGCTTCCATTAACAGAATTTTCTGTCATTTATGAGACAACGCTTCTATTAAGAGAATTTTCCGTAATTTATGAGACAACGCTTCTATTAACAGAATTTTCCATCATTTATGAGACAACGCTTCTATTAACAGAATTTTCTATAATTTATGAGACAACGCTTCCATTAACGGAATTTTTCAACATATATGAGACAATGCTTCTATTAACAGAATTTTCCATAATTTATGAGACAACGCTTCTAATAACAGAATTTTCTGTAATTTATGAGACAGCGCTTCCATTAACGGAATTTACGACATTTATGAGACAACGCTTCTATTAACAGAATTTTCCATAATTTATGAGACAACGCTTCTATTAACAGAATTTTCCATCATTTATGAGACAACACTTCCATTAACAGTATTTTCTGTAATTTATGACACAACGCTTCTATTAACAGAATTTTCTGTCATTTATGAGACAACGCTTCTATTAACAGAATTTTCTGTAATTTATGAGACAACGCTTCCATTAACGGAATTTTATGACATTCATGACAACGCTTCTATTAACAGAATTTTCCATCATTTATGAGACAACACTTTCATTAACAGTATTTTCTGTCATTTATGACAACGCTTCTATTAACAGAATTTTCCATATTTATGAGACAACGCTTCTATTAACAGAATTTTCCATCATTTATGAGACAACGCTTCTATTAACAGAATTTTCTATAATTTATGAGACAACGCTTCCATTAACGGAATTTTTCAACATATATGAGACAATGTTAACAGTGTTACAATAGTGTTAACATACAATAGTGTTAACATACAAACATACAAACAATGTTAACAATATTAACAGAATTTTCTATAATTTATGAGACAAATCTTCCATTAACGGAATTTTTCGACATATATGAGACAATGCTTCTATTAACAGAATTTTCCATAATTTATGAGACAACGCTTCTATTAACAGAATTTTCCATAATTTATGAGACAACGCTTCTATTAACAGAATTTTCCGTAATTTATGAGACAACGCTTCTATTAACAGAATTTTCTATAATTTATGAGACAACGCTTCCATTAACGGAATTTTTCAACATATATGAGACAATGCTTCTATTAACAGAATTTTCCATAATTTATGACAACACTTCCATTAACAGAATTTTCCATAATTTATGAGACTACGCTTCTATTAACAGAAATTTCCGTAATTTATGAGACAACACTTCCATTAACAGAATTTTCTGTAATTTATGAGACAACGATTCCATTGACGGAATTTTTCGACATATATGAGACAATGCTTCTATTAACAGAATTTTCCATAATTTAAGAGACAACGCTTCTATTAACAGAATTTTCCATAATTTATGAGACTACGCTTCTATTAACAGAATTTCCGTAATTTATGAGACTACGCTTCCATTAACAGAATTTTCCATAATTTATGAGACTACGCTTCTATTAACAGAATTTTCCATAATTTATGAGACAACGCTTCTATTAACAGAATTTTCCATAATTTATGAGACAACGCTTCTATTAACAGAATTTTCCATAATTTATGAGACTACGCTTCTATTAACAGAATTTTCCGTAATTTATGAGACTACGCTTCCATTAACAGAATTTTCCATAATTTATGAGACTACGCTTCTATTAACAGAATTTTCCATAATTTATGAGACAACGCTTCCATTAACAGAATTTTCTGTCATTTATGACAACGCTTCTATTAACAGAATTTTCTGTCATTTATGAGACAACGCTTGTATTAACAGAATTTTCCGTAATTTATGAGACTACGCTTCCATTAACAGAATTTTCCATAATTTATGAGACTACGCTTCTATTAACAGAATTTTCCATCATTTATGAGACAACGCTTCTATTAACAGAATTTTCTGTCATTTATGAGACAACGCTTGTATTAACAGAATTTTCCGTAATTTATGAGACTACGCTTCCATTAACAGAATTTTCCATAATTTATGAGACAACGCTTCTATTAACAGAATTTTCTGTCATTTATGAGACAACGCTTCTATTAACAGAATTTTCCATCATTTATGAGACAACACTTCCATTAACAGTATTTTCTGTAATTTATGAGACGACACTTCCATTAACAGAATTTTCTGTCATTTATGACAACGCTTCTATTAACAGAATTTTCAGTCATTTATGAGACAATGCTTCTATTAACAGAATTTTCCGTAATTTATGAGACTACGCTTCCATTAACAGAATTTTCCATAATTTATGAGACTACGCTTCTATTAACAGAATTTTCCATCATTTATGAGACAACGCTTCTATTAACAGAATTTTCTGTCATTTATGAGACAACGCTTCTATTAACAGAATTTTCCATCATTTATGAGACAACACTTCCATTAACAGTATTTTCTGTAATTTATGAGACGACACTTCCATTAACAGAATTTTCTGTCATTTATGACAACGCTTCTATTAACAGAATTTTCAGTCATTTATGAGACAACGCTTCTATTAACAGAATTTTCCATCATTTATGAGACAACACTTCCATTAACAGTATTTTCTGTAATTTATGAGACAACGCTTCCATTAACAGTATTTTCTGTAATTTATGAGACAACACTTCCATTAACAGAATTTTCTGTCATTTATGACAACGCTTCTATTAACAGAATTTTCTGTAATTTATGAGACAATGCTTCTATTAACAGAATTTTCTGTAATTTATGAGACAACGCTTCCATTAACAGAATTTTCCGTAATTTATGAGACAACGCTTCCATTAACAGCATTTTCTGTAATTTATGAGACAACACTTCCATTAACAGTATTTTCTGTAATTTATGAGACAACGCTTCTATTAACAGAATTTCCGTAATTTATGAGACAACGCTTCCATTAACAGAATTTTCCATCATTTATGAGACAACGCTTCTATTAACAGAATTTTCCGTAATTTATGAGACTACGCTTCCATTAACAGAATTTTCCATAATTTATGAGACAACGCTTCGATTAACAGAATTTTCCATAATTTATGAGACAACGCTTCTATTAACAGAATTTTCTGTCATTTATGAGACAACGATTCCATTCACGGAATTTTTCGACATATATGAGACAATGCTTCTATTAACAGAATTTTCCATCATTTATGAGACAACGCTTCTATTAACAGAATTTTCCATAATTTATGAGAGAACGCTTCTATTAACAGAATTTTCCGTAATTTATGAGACTACGCTTCCATTAACAGAATTTTCCGTAATTTATGAGACTACGCTTCCATTAACAGAATTTTCCATAATTTGA